>OZ023168.1:20273523-20351023 GCA_963678695.2 Diplodus puntazzo | reverse complement strand
ACTTCAACGCAGAGGGAGAAAAAGAATGATATGAACAAACCATATAGGCATTCACAGATGTGCACACTCATATCAGGGAGGGTTTTTGTAGATCAGAAGAGTGGTTAAAAGAGTTTTTTCCTCCGACAAAAGATGAAAGTTTGAGGCTGCAATGGTGTGTGGACTCACAACATATCCATCCGCCGATCAAAAATACAAGAAGTGAAATCCAAAGTTTGAGTCTTGGAACCAAGCAACCATCTTTCTGCTTGTTCCATCCCTGTCACTCCCACGTTCAGCAGCAGTGCCTCTCCCTCCCACTAGATGGCGGTGCGATACTACTGATGATCCACGCAGCCAGTCATCTCTGACCCAGCACAGTGTGTGTGTGCTCAGCCAGGGCATTAATTTACCAAGTCAGACCAACCTTTTCTATAGCAGGGCGTTTGGCATTTGAACAGCACTGTAATTACACTCAAACCTCACTGCACTGTATGGGATACCGTATCCTCTTAGGTCTTTTGGGCCACTTCAGCCGGAAGCTTTCTAGACTGGCAGGATACATTTTGGTGATCAGTACCTCGATGTTCTCTCATTACATGCTGTTGTGTGGTGTCCCAAACAAACCATTCATAGCCAGCGACTTTAGAGTAGCTGCTCAGTGGCCAACTATTGTAGCTGTGTGAACTCAAACTTCTACAAACACCTTCAGCGCTAAATTAAGTTATATGGGCATTAAAGGATTAGTTCAAACATTTGTGGAAATTCACAGCAAAACTTGTGGGGAAAATGTAAAAAAAAAAAAAAAAGCTGACAGCAAAACATCAAATGGCTCCTGACAACTCGTCTGGTGTAAACAGGGCCTCCAGAAGCCAGGAGATCCCAAATTGATTTAAAAAAACTGTTATTTTCACCCTTTAAGAAGCCAAAATTTTCACCGTTGCTGCTGAGTTAAAAGCGTTAGCATGCACCCTGTCTGAAGAGGGTGCACATGTTCGAGTTGAGGGTGTAAATAATGTCTTTTCAAGTCAATTTGGGATCTCGGGACTCTCGCAGACTTGGGTTGTATCAGAGGAGCCGTTCGGAGCCATTTTATGTTTTTGTCGGTTGTGTTTTTTTACGTTTTACAAACAAGTCCCTGTCTGCTTCAGTTGTTAAGGAAAATGTTGCAACACTGTTTTGATGTGAAGCCAGAAATGTTTTACGGACCACTAAAACTTCATCCTACTTTTATCTACATGAGGGTGTGGTGCTAATGACTGAATTTTTATAGATCTTAAATCATAGTAGGAGAGACATCCAGGCAAACTTTACCCTCGGAGGACTAGCTGGTGGCGAGTGCATGCAGCTGATAAGTAAATAAACTTCACGACTAGGGTGAGATGAGCAGGATACATTCAATTATTATAAATGTAGACGTATTTGTGAATTGAAAATGCTGGGACATAGACATGTTATTACAGCTGCAAAAGCCCAGTGCGGCTTACCAACCCTCATCACGACAACATTCATCTCACCTCTTTTTTTTTTCAAATTAGAGTTGGTCCCTCAATGTCACCTGGTGATGATCGCCGACATATGGCTGCTGAATATGCCCCCTTGACACTAATGTACTGGCCATGTACCCACATGTTCCTGTGGCACACTAAAAGCAGTGGGTGGGGCATTGAATCTGAACAGGCTTTCTGTGCATGTGTGGCTAAGATGTATTCTTAGTAAGACATATTTCTGGAAAATACATGTGTCAGCAATTGTTGGGCATGATTGCGATTGAAATATGTCTACGCATAGCCGACTATGTTTTACATGCACTGTTTTCTCTGTGTGTGTGTGTGAATTTGTCCATCGAGCGCAGGCCTTGTGTGTGATAGTAATCCGGACTGGGCAGCTGCGCTCATTCGTATTCAGCCCCGAGGCACTTCTAGGCCGTCTCGCTGATTAGGGATCAGAGACGGAGAGGGAAAGAAAGAGAGAGAGAAGTGGTGGACAGTGAGGAAGAGAGAGAGAGTGAGGGACAAAGGGGGAGAGCTGGAGACAAAGCAGGAGAGAGAGGTCCTCTCCCGTTTAGTAAACAGTTGGTTAATGACTTTAATCCCATTAAGCAGGGGGAGCAGCTTGCCCCCTCACATAACATGCATTAATATGTATGTGTAAGTGTGTGGCCGTGGTGTACATTCTCTCTCTCTCTCTCTCTCTCTCTCTCTCTCTCTCTCTCTCTCTCTCTCTCTCTCTCTCTCACACACACACACACACACACACACACACACACACACACACAAGCACATACATCACACCCCGGAAATTAAATTGATTTGCCCTCATAGACATTCAAAAAAGCCCTAATATACCACAGTGAGCTGTTAAGGAGGCCTGGAGAGCAGACTTATGAAAATGACATGTAAATCAAATGAGAGTTGTGTATTTTCAGGAACAATTATTGTTTTGACCCGGCTCCTCAGTTGACAAAAGAAACCTGCTCCCTCTGAGGAGCAGGAAATCAGCTTTTCAAGTGCTCTTGTGTTTGAAGAGTGGAGGGCAAGGAAAGGCGTGATTGCTGCACTCTGCGAGAGGATCAGACATGGGGTGATTTCATATAAGCAGAGCGACTGCAGTGCCGGCTCATAACTCGGTGTTTGCTCTGCTTACTGGTGCTGATCTGTGCGGAAAAATAATGATGGAAAAAAACCTCTCTTTTGTGTATCAAACAGCTGATTTAAAACAATTCAGTTCCCCAGCTTGCAGCCTCTTTCAACATGTAGTATGTGTGGGTTTTACCTAATTTATATAATGTCTAGGTGGCAAACTACACTTGTACCTGGTGTAGGAGCTGTTAACCCATCAGTAAATTAAGCCATCATACCGAGAACATGAATATGCATGGAAATGTAGTGGCGTCAATACGCAGGAACACTGAAAGCAGACATTCTTATCATATGCAATGCACATAGTGTTATTTATATGGACAACAGCTGGTAAAGGTCCAGTGCGAAGGATTTAGGGGCAGAAATGAAACACAATATTCAAGATTTTGTTTCCGTTAATGATCTAAAACTAACAATCATTGTCTTATCGTTACTTTAGAATGAGCTTTTAATATGTACAGAGGGAGTGAGTCCTCTTCCATGTTGCCCTGCCATGTTTCTACAGTGGCCCAGACCGGACAAACCAAACACCAGCTCTTCAGAGGGTATGTTTTTTGACCCACATTTTTAGCATCCACACAGGGGAGGATGAAATGAGGGGTACGTCAGTTGCCACCATTAGATGCCAGTAAATCCTACATACTGACACTGGACCTTTAAAGCATTGGTTCTCAACCTGGGGGTTGGGACTCTCAAGGGGATCGCAAGACTTTTCATGGGTCGCCAGATGGTTCTGGAGAAAAAAGTCAAAACAACATATTTTAGACTGGAGAATATGGGCAAATTATATCAGTGTTATAATTTGCCTATATATTAAATATTTTGCTAAATCTGCTTGTGAGAGTCAGAATTTGTGTACACGAGTTGTAATTGGCACATAACACACACACACACACACACACACACAAAACCCACTCTTTTGTCATTTTGGCAGCGAACCCACTGCTTTGTGGGGGGACCTGTTGTTGTTCGTGAACACCAACCTTATTTTTCTGGGATGTTGTGGCGGGAAATGGTTGAAGACCACTGCTTTTAAGTGTCACTCAATGTGATCCTGAGTTGAAGAAAAGTAGTTAGCATTAAAGTGCTCTATAGGTGGAGAGTGTGTTGATGGATTCTGATAGCATTATTTCATTCAAACCAAGACTGTCGGTCAGCCATATTTCTGGACAGCATCATTATTCCATTGTGATTCAATTTGCACACAGTCGTTAAGTGGAGAAGCGTTACCGGGGGTTGGGCTCTGTTGAGTAATTACTTCTCAGTCTACACATTACAAAGGGAAGTAAGTAACGTACAGCTGTACAGTACAGTCTGGCAGTGGCTCGGAGACAGTAAGTCTTATAATACTGAAGACACGCCTCTTTTGGATACATGTGAGTTTAGGCTCCGTCTGCAAACCACTGCTGGCCCTTTACAGCTCACCTGCTGCTGGTGCTATCAAGCACACCCAGTGGATAATGACTGACTTCAAGGTAATAAAGCTTTTACCATCATTTCTTTAATATTTAACAATAACATTTATGTAATACTGGTTACATAATACAGGGTTCAAAGGTTTAGGAGAGTGGTTCAAAGGAAGTGTTTTTATGGAACTGTATGACTCATGACAACATGAGCAACATAAACAGAGGATGTTATGAGGCAGGTATAAAGAAGGCTCCTCTTTTCTCAACATTTGAGTCACGCAATCAAGACAGATCTGTCATTTCATTTCATCCATTTAATTAAAAAAACCCACAACGTACCCACATTTATATTAACGCAATATTTAAGGTTTAACTTTACTTGTGGAGTCTTGTTTTGTAATGTAAGAATAGATGTTTCATTCATTTATTGTGGAAACAAAACTTTAATTATCACATTTGACAGCTGGGGTATTATTTAAGAGTATACATCATGGTACTTATTGCTTTTAAACCAATCTTTCCTCATATACACATAATTTATGGTGCTCCATATTGCAAACTAACCTAGAGGAGGAACTTTTGGTGCCGGCATGAAGTTTACTGAATGCCTAAGAAACGATCGCATACATTATTGAATGTATACTTTAAGTGTTCTGAACTATTCATAAAAACACAGGCAGACATATAGGCGCCAACATGACGACATTGAGCTCAGCATACTATATACGATTGAGGGAGGTTAAAATGAGTTGCTTTTACTTGAAAATGCATATGAAATGTATCTCTATGTAAAATCAAAACAAAGTCCACTGCAACGGACCATAAAGGAATGACATATCTTCTCAGTCTCAATAACTCCTCCGTTGTTATGTCTGCGATGTTATGTTCCACTGCAGTCAGTATAACTTTGTTTAGTACTGCAATAAAAATATCAATTGAATTATTTAGGTAGGTTAAAGCAATAGACATACTTTGGTTGCTGGCAGAAAGCAGAAGATAGTTGGCATCTGTTGGCTCTGAAGGTAAGTGAAAGGTTTATGCCCTAAAGAACACCTAATAGAGAGAAATTGATTGCTTTTACACCATCATGGTAGCCAGTCCATACTGTTATTTTCTATTCAACATCATTTATAAAGATAATATTGGCTGGTGGGGAGCAGATCCACTCAAGCTCCTGATAAGTTTGCTTGAAGAGCATATGGACCCACCACTTGTAACTTGTAGATTGAAGGAACCCTTCAATCAGACATCAGATCGTGTTAAACGATTATTGTTGTACAATGTAAACATAAATTGTTGATCATAAATCATCAATCTACTCACGGCTGGATTCAAAATCACACTAAAAATCTAGAGAAGAATCAGGGGAACAAGAGGGCCAGTCAGTGGCATCAATGCCTTCGTCATCCAGGAACTCCGTAAACGCTCTGGCCACATGAGGATGGGCATTGTCCTGCACCTGCACCTGCACCTGGTACCTGACAGCAGCCACAGTACCGCTGGCTATTAAATGGAGGTCTGTGCAACCCTTCAAGGATATGCCTCCCCAGACATCACTGACCCACCGCCAAACCGGTTATGCTGGATGATGTTACAGTCAGCATAACATTCACCACGGCCTCTCCAGACTCTTTCACGCCTGTCACGTGTACTCAGTGTGAACCTGCTCTCATCTGCGAAGAGAATGGGCTGCAAATGACGGACCTGCCAATTCTGGTGTTCTCTCCTGAATGCCAATGGAGCTGTGCAGTGCTGGGCTATGAGCACAGATCCCACCAGAGGACATTTTGGTCAGAAACATGCACACCAGTAGCCTGCTGGAGGTCATTTTGTAGGGCTCTGGCAGTGCTCCTCCTGTTCCTCCTCACAGAAAGGAGCAGATACCAGTCCTGCGACTGGGTTGATGCTCTTCTACGGCCCTGTTCAGCTCTGCTCGTGTAATGACCAGTCTCCTGGCATGTCCTCCATGCTCTTGAGACTGTGCTGGGAGACACAGCAAACCTTTTGTGGCCAAACATATGGGTGTGGCATCCTGGAGGGGCTGGAATACCTGTGCAACCTTGGGGTGCAGGTACCACCTCATGGTACCAATAGTGACAAGGAGGCTAGCAGAACATAACACTAGAGAGGAATCAGTCAGGAAAGATAAGGAGATAGTAATTGTCTGTGGCCATCGCATACAAAACCATTCCCTTTCACAATTCACTACTGCTGTAACAAAATAATTTCCCTGTCTAGGATCATTAAAGCAATTAATTATTATTAAAGTAATTCTATCTATCTATCTATCTATCTATCTATCTATCTATCTATCTATCTATCTATCTATCTATCTATCTATCTATCTATCTATCTTTTGGGGGGGTTGCCTTGCATTTGCCTCTCCATTTCACCTGTCACTTGCACCAAAGCAGGTGCAATTGATTCACAATCACTTGTGCCTCCTAAATGGACAGACTGATATCCCCTGACTGACTTTTTGTGTTATACTATGATGATACATTTTTTTGAGCAGTGTATAAAGATTGCAGCCAGTTTTATGAATAAAGACATGGCATTGTGTTTTACCAGAAAAAGCTTATTCATTTACCCTAACATGTTTTGGCTTTCAAACAAAACCTGACTAGGTCTGTCACTGTGTGTGTATACAAACAAAAGCTTTAAAATCTGTCTCCCTCAGACACAGGACACAGACATAAGCAGGAGAGCAATCAAACAGCTTGATTTTGACTGTTTACAGTCTGTCAGAGGAAAGGTCTGACTGACTCATCATTTGACCAATCACATCTCAGCCTGAAACCAGCGACTGACCAATCACAGAAGAGAACGCGAGGATTGCCTCTCCCGCAAACGGCATGTTGAAAAAGAACGTCATCTGCCTCATACATTTAGCATTAGCCGAAATTAGCTGGTTGTTCACATCACAGATACATCTTACCGAACCGAGTCCTTTTCGTTTCAACCGACAGCCTGCGTAGGGGTTATTTATCTAGTGCTCCCTGGGTTTACAGTGCCAAACATGTATTTAAAAGCCTTATTCCGCTGCAGAGACATGCTGAAAGGAGAACTGGTCGTGTGAAATGCTGGCTAGCCTAATCAAAGCTAGCTGACGAGCAGGGGCCGAGAAACGAAAGTGGCTAACATTAACGCGAGATAAGCCCATCACAACAAGCCCGGGTACATTAACATACCTGCCACTGAAGCCACAAGAAGAAGGACTGGTAGAGAATATTTCTTTCCTACAAAGTAAGTAACGTCCGGTGCTTGGAATAAGCAGCATTGCCTCATACTAATATCGGCTAACGGGTAGACAACACTTGGACAACTGTGAACTTCGCTAGCTGGTAAGCTAGCGACATAAGTGGCCTGATTTTCACTTAGGGACAGCTAACGTTATTATTTATGGAGGAGGACGAATCAATGGAGTTGTATGTGTCTTGTTGGTTATGATGATTACTATGATATTATGGGTCCTGTTGCGCCAGCTATTAACATGTCGGGGTTTTGTTAAGTGATTACGTTAGCTGGTTGTTTTACTATGAATGTTGTTGGATCATTTTTAAATGTATCATTAGCATCAGTCTGCTAGTGTATAACTGGTTTGAATAGAGATGAATGAGATAACAGCTTCTGTTAATGCGACACTTATTGATTAATGTAAGCCTATTCTTGTTATGATTAAATATTTTCACCCCTCCCATTGCAGCTGATTACGACCTTGTTTTCATTTTATGATGGTCTGGAGGTAAATGCCTTTTACTGACAATAATGATGTGTGTCAAGTTCTGGTAGCTGGTCAGAAAACAGTATTGCCTGAAAGAACCAAGAGAACAACATTGTTTTTCGTGTTCTGTTGTTTACTGTCAGTGCACATAGTGAGCCTAATGTTATTATAAACTGCTTCTTCATGTTTTGTATTCCCATGTTGTACCCATAAAATGTGAGGACAGGAAATAACTTGTTTTATTGCCTTGTTGTGGGTAGTTTTATTAGGTTGTTGGTGTGTGTGTTACTGTGTGTTTGGCAGTGTTTGTGTGACAGTGTGTTCCAGAAATGGCAGCATCATCAGTGGCATGTTTGTGTTGGCACCTTGTTGTGAAATCCTGCACTAGCCATGCTGTTTTAGCCCGTGACTGTTGGCCTGTCCAAAGGGGTATATCTGTACACTTTTTGGTCGTGTCTGTTGATTAAGTCACTTCGACAGCAGATGAACGATTGCATACAGTGTAAGCAAGCCCGGAATAACTCGCATATAAATTTGTCAAGTGGAGAGAAGGAGAGATAAACTGTGCGTAATGTGTCCGCAGATAACTTTCCTGATAAGACTGTTTTCTATTTTAGAATTACACGACATAAGTACTCCTTGTTCAAGCGTACATTGGTGAGCTTGACATTTGGAATATGCATAATTATCCGTGGTACTGAGTTGTGTCACCAACAGTCTGTGTAATTCACTTGTACTTCTGTAGTCGTCAAAGCGGTTATTCACTTGGGTACATTTGCGATTAAGAGAAAGCACACCTTGACTGTGACTTTGAAGTGATTTTAGCTGGATTTTTAGATTTTGGACAGCTTAAACCTGTAAAGCATAGCGATTGTAGTCAGGACTGAACCATCTGGGTACATTTTACTGTCTGTGGTAATGAGCAAACACACTGCATATCCTAGTGCAGTATGTCCTTCAGGAATTGAGAAACAAATTAGTGCGTGGCAAACGTCCTGATTGGTTGCAATAACATTTCTTTCATCCCTCTGCCTCTCACTGTTCCACAACGTTTGAGGCCTGGGAGTCAACTCAAGGAAGGCCAGATTTCTGGATAGAGAGAGCAGGTACAAATGCTCTTCTTGTTGCCGAAAACCCCTCTCTCAGTTCAGTATAACCTGACACATTTACTTTCCTTTTCTTTGGCTGTGGTCTGTGAGACTCCAGTCCAGTCTGGTCCAATAACGGCCCAGCTTCCCTGACGCCAGTGCACTGAAGATGACTGAAGCTCTCTGTTCAAAGAGCACTTGTTCTGGGAAATTGACTGCTTCTGATGCGACTTCAGTGATGAGTCATCAAAGTGGGGGATCTGCGATATCCCTGCCTGTTTGTTCCACCTCTCCAATTGTAAAAAGACAGTCCATATTGAGGGGTAATACTGAATTTGTTTTAGTTAAATTTTTTTATCATAACTGAGGACAGCGTATTACACCAACTGTTCCAGAAACCTTAAGTTTTTTTACTCTTTCAGTGCGGATGTGACTACTGGATTCTTAATCATAGGTGGTGCCATGGATGATCTTGACTGTTCATCACACATGGCATTTTTTGCATAAAACATAGTTGCGTAGGAACCAATGTTTGAGATAGCATGGTTACCCAGAACTTGACCATCTTATTGCAGTATTCAATGCAGGTTGTATGCATGCAGATTGTGTGTCTGGCATTGTCACGATACTGGAATTTCTAATTGATATAATGAATTAGAAAATATTGGAGTTTGAGACCATGGGAAAAAATTGGAGCCGTGAGAGCTTAACATTTTCCATTTCTGTTAAAAGATAAGTATATCAAAGCTTGTTCACTGTGTGTTAAGAACATCACTATCTAAGTGAATTTACTTCTCGAGGAGGTGGGGCTTTGTGGGCACTGCAGCAGTTAGTGTGTTTGCTGTCAGAGAGGAGAGTGAAAAAATGCAGCTTGTACTGGTTTAACAATACTGGAAAATCATTTTAAATCTAAACCTTCTCAAATATTCGGAATCAATATATCAATATTTTTAACAACAGTAGTTAACATGACTGATTATAATACACAGACAATATGAAGTGACACTAAAACCTCTGGCTCTCCACTTGCCCTAGATCAGTTCTTTGCTTAATCAGCGGTAAGATGATCCCCTGCCTAAATGCATTATAAGCACATTAGCAGATACTGATCATTTTTACATTAACCCTGTGCTCCCAGTATTGGCTATTTTCAGCTGAGTCGAATCATGGACTTGAAATATAATGAATTCAGTGCACCTATTTAATATAGTTGTAAAGAATTGGTGTATTGATTTTTTTAATATGTTTTTAACACCGATTAATGTTCTGATTAAGCTTCATGAAGCCCTCCTCATTGGCAACCACTACTGATAGAACCACAATAAACATACATGAGTGTACTTCTAACTAGTAGTCCCAAACATCTCTGTTCTCAGATCTTTTTCATATTAAAAGAACAATATTTAACCTCAGTAATTTGGGATGAATGTGTATTTTATCATTAACAGGGACACAGTAGAAACTTCACCACAATCTAGTCTTAATAATTCTAGCTTGACAGGAACTGCTTTTCCTGCCACCTACCATAGTCATATGTGACAGCGCCATAAATGAATACGATGTCTCTGACAGAGAGGGAACCTTGATAATGGCAAACTGCATACGCTGTCATGTGTGGAGTTTTTTCTGTTATGTCGCCACCAGATTAAGGAAGGAAGCCATTAACCAAAAAGGCCTTTACCTGGGCTGTGTGCAACATCATTCACTTATTCAGTATATGACATTATTATTTTGTAAGGGTGATATAGTTTGAAAACTCTATTTAAGTAATTCATTTTCATCTGGCAGTGAATGATGGAGAGTTGCTATTGAATGGTAAGACTTTTCCCACAATTCAATGTAAAAAGTAGTGGAAAAATCAATGGATAGACATTGAGGCTACAGTAGACAGACACATTACAGGGTGGATGATAGTAAACACAGTGCTTGTCCCCTTAAAGGGCACACATTACATCTAAAGCCATATCAGCCTTATCTGCAGCTGAACCCCAAAATAAAATTGAACCAGCCAGTTTGCCACCTGTACCAGCTATAATTTCAGGATGAAGGAGAAGGGCCTTTATCTGGCACTGATATCATCTTAGTATTTTTCTTTTGGTAACCACACACAAATCATTCATGTTTTGATTATTGGACATTTCCCTCAGCTGTTCCTCTATCAATAGTACTCCAGCTCTTGGCTTCTACTAGACCACCATGCTATATTTCCCATTAGCTTGTTCTCAATGCATTATGTTGACCAGTAGAATTTGGATCATATTGGGCTAATTTATTGCTGATTTGGTACATGACCACAATCCAGTCTATTGTTCCTTTCTTCCACATGTTAACTTCCCACAAAATACAGTTCAATACAACTGTTCAGGGATGCTGTCGTCTGAAGTTAAGATGCGTGCTATTACATAACATTATGTAAACGTCATGTCACCAAACAGGAAGAGAGAGTGGTATTACGTTAGTGGTAGCTTACTGCTGTGTACACTGTGTGGTCTGTGCTAGACAGGCTAATCTGGCCCTGTGCGGATCCCATCAGCAGCTGACTGCTAAATTGAGTTAGCTTGTTAAAGCTACCCTGCTTCTCTTAAGTCTGAGACCTGTGGGCCAGCTTTCAACTCCTATCTCTGACTGACCATTCATTTCTTTGTTCCATGTAAGACGTTAGAGAAGTGTTTGAGTAAATGAGGGATGTCCGTCTTGCAAATTTTGTTGAGATATTACCCAACAGCTGCGTGAACATATGCAAAACATGCGCTGTGGGGAACTCAACACCTCATGCTTCTGTTGCTATAGCAGCCATTCAGCTGCCACTCCATTCTCTGTAACCATGGAGATGTCAGACCGGTTGACATCATTCCCCAGAGTTCTCAATGCTTATAAGTTATGTATGAGGAAACTATAAACTAAGCAGCGGTCATTAATGCACTGCTTGGTGCCAGATCTTGGCAGTACTATTGAAGCCTACGGGAAATGCATTGAGAATCACACTACAACCTACAGTAAGATATCAGTGCTTTATGAAGATGACATGCCTCTTCCAAATGAAAGGATGCACTTTAGAGGATACAGATTTTTCTAAATGTGCACATTTTCTTTCTTTTCTGTTAGTCTCCAGATAGTATCAAAAGATGATTATAGGCACCCATGGTGAGTCAAATTAAAGTGCTCCCAAAGTGAAAATAAAAATATTGAGTTAAGGATAAATAATATTGTTAACAAAACATGCGTTCTTCTTTCCCTCTGCCTGGAGGCTGATTTCTGATGATCAGCAGCGCTAATAATAGCTATTGTTACGGGAATATCAGGCATTCAAATGAAAAGTTTACAAACTTCTCATTATAAATTACAGTATGCTGTAATAAATAAAAAGACACATATGATGGCTATCATAAAACCTTTTGAAAAACGAAAAAACGGACATGATCTTTAGAAAATAAGGCATCGTAGATATGAATGATGCGATCTCTCTTTAAGTCAAACGAAAGTAAGAGATAAAATGAAATGTCCTTTGAAAACACATGAAACATTGGCATAATAAGAACTCACCAAAATACTAGTGCCTCTATCTCCAATATAGACCACATGTGAAACAGAGATGAGAGCTGGAGTGGTCTCCCCATTCACCGCTATGCTAATAGAGCACAGAGCTTTCAAGTGTGGCACCATTGTGTATTTGCATGCTACACAGTGACATAATGACCCTTCCTTAGTTTTTAGTATCCTTGGTTATGTATGCTGGTATTTGTTTTCTTATCTAAGACCAACAGGGTATGGCACATCTTGTAGCTGTGTTTTGAGAAGTTATAATGAGCCTTGACATCAAAGGGTTCTTGTCTCAGTACAGTGTGTGTGAGGTTGATGAACAGGTGAAAGAGCAAATGATTTGGTTTGGTGATTGTACACATGGCTTTGATATCTGCTCAGTAACAAGGGCGTGTGAATGCATTTGTTGTCAAGGTAATAATTCAAGTGGTTTGGAATACATCTGTTTGATATGTGATCAGAGGCAAATTGTGTGTGCGTGTGTTTGTCTGTTAATATGCAAAACAAAGCACACCTTTCTTATCCCACTTTCCCTTGTTTAAATTTTTTTTAGTTTTTGGATATTTGACATAAACATTGATGACTTTGAGTTCGATGGTTTATCTTTTGTAACCAATCTACTGTCTTAAAGGCTTGATTTGTGTGCATCACTCACTAATTTGTCAACTACAAACATTTCCGGAGGTAAACCTTTTTGTTTTGCAAATGTAACATTGAGAGCTAAATTAATATCAACATTTCATAGGAAAGTCTAAAAAAACCTTTTCGGGTCAGCTTTTCTAAAACTTAAGTTAGACCCTAATTAATTTAAAAACATTCTTAAGCATCATAAATCATACATATGTGTCCTAAGCACTGCTCTGTACTCTCAAGTGATCTTACAGAGCTCACAGACCAATACAGAATAATTCATTTGCACATAAAAGTCAGAAGACATTCTAGATCACAGTTACACACATGAAATGTGGTGGGATTGACTGACAGTGCTAGTAGTTATCTAGTTAAGATTTATCTGTTCTATGGGAAACATATGACTAAACTTGTTTAATTTTGGTTGATAAAATGTAAACAATGCATTAACCTTTGACCTTTAGGATTAACAGAAATATGAGATAGTGGGGAAACTGCAGTTCTTACGCTTTCAAAAATGTAATCTAAAGCTTTAACAATGTTTACCTTAAAAGACTGGAACATTGAGTATGCCAACAACTAATTTGCAAGTAGCATTTATTGATATTCTAAAGAATTAAGAGTGCAATTTCCGAGGCGAAGAGGCCATTAAGTAGTGTGACAATCAATAATTATGTTCTCACATTACTCAACCAATTATCTTTGGCTGGATACATAATTCTTCCATCAAGCAGCCTGATGCTGTTGTTCATTCTGCTAATGCAGGTGCAGTGGGACAGATAACACATCCTCTCCAGTTTTTAAATCCTCTCAGTAGCCACTTCTTGCTAGCCAGAGAAGCTTTTAAACTTGCTTCTCAGTCTGTTTAAGCATAAAACAAAGTGGCTGTGCTATTTCTGGATATGATGAGCAATGATCACTGTTTGGTTGAATTGTTCCTCCAGGCCTATTAAGTAAACAGTAAAAGAAACTCACATGCTGAAAAGCTCCAGAAGTCCAAATCTCCTACAGTCTTTTTAGAAATCTGTGGGACTGTTGTAGGCTTTACATGTTCAGGCTCTCAGGGTCAGTTGAGATCTGTAATCTGAGAATTCAACAACTTGAAAGTGAAACCGGGGCGACAACCACATGAGGGGGTAGAGGATTCAAACAACAGCATTGTTGTGATGTGAATGCAATGGAAGGGGTGATGGATGCCACATTTAATGTTATCAATAATACCGTTTAATTGAAAATTCTGCATCTGTTTTTTCTTCCTTTTCTTGTCCTGTCTCTTTTTTTTCTTTTTTTTTACCTCTCCCACAGGTAGCGGTGGGTTTCTCTAGGCAGAGCCATGGGTGCGTTCCTAGACAAGCCCAAAACAGAGAAGCACAACTTGCGTGGTGAAGGCAACAACCTGCGTTATGGGCTGAGCTCCATGCAGGGCTGGCGGGTGGAGATGGAGGATGCTCACACAGCTGTGTTGGGACTTCCTACTCCTGGTATGACTGACTGGTCCTTTTTTGCCGTATATGATGGTCACGCTGGTTCACGGGTTGCCAACTACTGCTCTAAACACCTTCTGGAACATATAATCAGCGCTAGCTTTGGGGCCGGAGGGACACAAGGCTCCCAGGCTGGTTTAGACAGCTCCACCACTGATCCTCCAGCAGCAGTTCTTCCTACAGTGGAGGCTGTGAAATCCGGGATCCGGACAGGCTTCCTGAGGATTGATGAGCACATGCGCAGCTTCTCTGACCTCCGAAATGGCATGGACCGTAGTGGCTCCACAGCAGTGGGAATCCTCCTTTCACCCGATCACTTCTTCTTCTTTAACTGTGGCGATTCACGAGCTGTTCTGTACCGCAATTCACAAGTGTGCTTTTCAACACTTGACCACAAGCCTTGCAACCCACGCGAGAGAGAGCGCATCCAGAATGCTGGCGGCTCAGTGATGATTCAGAGAGTTAATGGGTCACTGGCTGTATCAAGGGCCTTGGGGGACTACGATTACAAGTGCGTGGATGGGAAGGGCCCCACAGAGCAGCTGGTCAGCCCCGAACCATCAGTGTTTGAGATGGTTCGGGCCCCTGAACAGGATCAATTTGTGATCCTGGCATGTGATGGCATCTGGGATGTCATGTCCAATGAGGAGCTGTGCGAGTTTGTGAAATCTAGGCTTGAAGTGTCTGATGACCTGGAGAGAGTCTGCAATGAAGTGGTGGACACCTGCCTGCACAAGGTGTGTACAGATTTGTTTTGGAGCATGACTTGTGTGAGTTTTATAACATAACTAAATGGTCTCTCAAATAAGAAAGGAAGAGAAAGTGAATTGGGTCGGTCAGTTCAGATCGTAACTATTTCTTCCAACGCTATACAATAACTGCTTCTCTTACTTGCTTTTCTTTGTTCCTCTCTACTCCTGTTCTTCTTAGGGGAGTCGGGATAACATGAGCATTGTGTTAGTATGTTTGCCCAGCGCTCCTAAAGTATCCGAGGAAGCTGTGAGGAAAGACGCAGAGCTCAACAAGTATCTGGAGTCCCGAGTGGAAGGTGAGACTGGATGGATGGAGAAAAACATATGTCTGTCTGTGCAAACATTATAGGAATGTTAGATATTTAGCTCTGTAGTAGTCATTTTTTTTGTGTGGGTCTTATTCATTATCAATATCCCCCGTTAATACTGTTGTTTAAAAAGGCGTAGCTGGGAAAAACATGTAATTCTTTCTCAAACTGAAAGTGTGTATCATATCTCTATGAATGTTTTCTCCACTGACTGACCCAGCTGCTCTCTATTGTCTAACCTCCAGCCAAGTTAGCTCCGGCTCACAGCAGAGGAATGACACTATCATGACCTCCTTTTCCATTTTAGCAAGCATCCCTCCCCTTTATTCCCTGTTTGCTCCTGTCCTCTCTTTCCCTCCCAGAACGCATCTTTTTCTGCCCTCCTTGTCTCAAACATTCCCTGGCTTGTTTGGATGAATTCCCTGCTCTCCTCCTATCTTTCTTCCTTTCCTTTTCTTTTTCTTATTTCATCCTATTATTTTCCCTCAGGATGCATGAGGCCCTCTGATGAACACAGTGTTGTTTTTCTAGTATTTGTTGGTTATGGAAGCCGTCTTTCCTGGCTACTGGTGGATTGTGAAAACCAGGGCTGGATTCGCATGAAATAAAATCTTACAAAATTAAACTAGTTCATTTTATCTTAACATGTCCACAGACTCAAAACAGTTGAATCTATATTAAGTTATGTTTGCTGAATGGTTTGATAGGCACTCCATAGTAGGTGAAAATAATTTCATATACAGCGCAATTATGAAGGATTTGGTTCGGGTGAAGCAGCGTAGATATTTGGCTTCAGGTACTGTCTAATACTGGAAGATAGAAAGAAATAGAGGGAAAAGAAAGAGGAGAAAAGAAAGTTGGGGGAGGAATGCTCTGGCTGAACATTGACCTGGCCTCATGCCACTCTCAACTCAGTTGCAAGCCTCTCTCTCTCTCTCTCTCTCTCTCTCTCTCTCTCTCTCTCTCTCTCTCTCTCTCTCTCTCTCTCTCTCTCTCTCTCTCTCTCTCTCTCTCTCTCTCTCTCTCTCTCTCTCTCTCTCTCTCTCTCTCTCTCTCTCTCTCTCTCTCTCTCTCTCTCTCTCTCTCTCTCTCTCTCCTCGATCCACAAATTCTCTGGTATGGTTTCCATCTTCACTGCCTTTCTCCTCTTTTGTCACATTTTTGTTCTCGCTCCTCTTTTCTCCTCTCCTTCTCTTATCTCTCCCCAGCTGGCTATCACCAGCTCTGTTAATAGTGACTTGTGTAACAATAAGGCCTGGTCTTTCTTTTAGAGATGCTGTCCAGGCCAGAGGAGGTGGGGTTTCCAGACCTGGTAACAGTGATGAGGAACCTGTCCACTGACGGTGGCATGCCCACTTTACCACCAGGGGGAGGCCTTGCCAGCAAGTAAGGACCTCCACCCCTCTCGGGGTCATTTTAACACTGGACATGTACAGTATTCCACATCAGAAATGGTGTTGTTTGAATTTCATTGAACATCTCAGGAGACCTCATTTTTGTATCTGTGTTCTTCCTGCAGACGCAATGTGATTGAAGCAGTATACAACCGTCTGAACCCATACAAGGAGGAAGATGGGGTGAGTGTCAGTATATCTGATTTACACTCGCGCAAATCTTTTGCTTAAGTCCTGAGCCCATGCAACACATCAGCTGCCTTATTTGTCAACTTTATCCTTTCACGTATGAGTTTCTGTGGTCCTGAAATCCTCTTAGTCTTGTGTGTATTCATCCCGCCTGGTGGACCAGGCTGGTGCTTTTGTGTTTATTGTCACACTCAAAACCAAAGCATATGAAATGTTGCAGTTGACTGAAGAGATGGCTTCCAGCCCATCAAACCCATCATGATAAACATCAGTTTTTTTTCTGTGCATGGTGCATGATACACACCTTCCTGTCAGCTCTTATAGGGGATGATGCATGTATGACAACACAGCTTTGTCAAAAGTCTTTCTAGCGGAACTGAGAACTTTTGCTCTTTCATCAAATCCAGTGACTGCAGGTGAAAGCGTTCTATCTTCATTTATTTGCGGAAACATCTCTTAATAAGGGGACTCCCTATGCCCCCCTCTACATTTTCTCTCTCCTAACACAAAGCTACCCCAAAGGACACCTTCTGAATCAGTCTGTATTTATTACCAAAGTAATGTAGAGTGCAATTCCAAAACAAGTATATCTTTGAGGATGAAGCTGCGGTCCAAACAATTGTAGGCTAACTTGTTTTGCTGGAAGTCTGCATCCCTCAGCTTTGTACTGTGTTTCTGTATTATTAGAACTATTGGAAGGACAAGTTGCAGATAAATACACACACCCAACTTATCTTTCAGCCAAATGCCGAATGTACCTGCATTTAGCACTTGGTGGGTACTATTTCTGAATCCTGTGTAAGCATGTAGTCTTGCACACAGGTGTGGAAATACACTCTAAGGCTCTGCAGAGATCTCTACCTGCCAGCCAGTTTGTGTGGACCTGTTACTTTCTGTTGCAGTGGATGGTGGAAACGTGAGTGTGTGTATATGTGTTTTTAAATGATGGATTAGATGTGTCTGTGGGAGTATGGCCGAAACATTAGAATTGCAGCGTCATTAGAAGCTCTTTCCGCTTGTTTATTAGCTGTCATGTCAAGTGTATGTTCTTGTATGCCTGTGTGTGTTTTCGTGTGTGTGTGCGCGCTTGTGTGCCGGCTTTTGATGGACATGTCAAAAGTCCTGATGTGGAGCCTAGAAGGGTGTTCGGTAGCTCCTGCTGGAGATGAGGTGATATTCACCTGGCAGTGTTGTCTTGGTCTGTCTGTAAGGACTTGGAGTTATTGTTAGTGACTGCACACATGTACACCACACACATTCAAAGACAAGGATATCGTATACTCTGCCTAAAGCCACTATGTGTGAAATTGTTATTTGATTATAATATCTTTCAAATTATTACAAGGCCCCTTTTCCATTTGTAGAAAAATGTGACAGAAGGGGGGCACAGTAGCAGTGAACTAGTGGCAAATACAGGCTTTGCTTATATGTGACAAACAGCGAGAGAACGACAATGGCAGCTCCTGAAGAGGTTATTTCAGTCACTTTTATCAGAACGGGAGAGTATATTTCATCGAAGAATAACAAAAAATGGGATACACTGATTACATTACATGCCCACAGCCCCAGTCATAGTTTTCCTTTTTTTTTTCAAAGAACGATGGCACATTGCATTCTCTATGACCAGCTACTTCAAAATAAGAGTCAACTCATATTTGAAAGTTAAATACTTTTAAAGTGAAACTGCAGCAGTAGGAAAATTAAAGTATCAACATTAGTGGTGAAAAGTAGTGAACATCTCAAAAGCCTGGTGTGTCGGGTAGCATTGGTGTTTGCAAGCTAATTAATGAGTTGGAAAATTGTGTCGACATTGTGGCAACCCTGCTCTCTACTGACTTTGGACTAGTCGACTGACTGGCGTCGTTGGTTCGTCCAATCACTGGTCAAATATTTTTTTATGTGCCTGCTGCCCTTAATAGGACAGTTTCAGAGTTCACAGTTTAACTTGAAAAAACCTCAGAGCTTTGCCTTTCTTTTTAAAAATGAGCTCAGGGTTGGACAAAAATCTAATAAACACACACACACACTCTTTCACACACAAACACACAGATAAGGAATGTATCGATTTGTCTAACTGTATGTTCACCTCTGATTAACGCAGCCCTCCTGTTTCATTTGGTAAGTGATCACATATATAAATGTTACACCCCTCCCTTTCTTCCAACCTGTCATCTATACACACACAACACACACACACATTCTTACAGGCATGTAAGTGGAGACCCGCTACGCATAATTCCTCTGTCACTCCTTCATCAGTCTCTACTCCCTGTTCTGATCTACTCTCTAGCATGTGGAGCTCCATTTAGAGTTTAAGGCGTGTGTGCGTCTGTGTTCAGACTGTCCAGGTTGGATGAGGATGAGTGGTCGTTGTTTCTGGTCCCGTCTGTCCCCTCTCAATGCCACACGCACACAAACACGCATGCACTGGCCCTACACGCATGCATCGCTGTCTCACTCAGTCTTTCCACAACTGCACGCAAAACCAGTCTCTGTTTCTGTGTCCCTCTTGCAATAAGAGGAAGGAGTTGTTGTGTTGGCGCATTGTTGCAGAAAGAACCTACACACTGAAGTGAAAGTGTGCCCTGGCTTACACTGCTATTGTAACTGCTTCTAAACTATATTTTGTTATTTTATGTTGTGTTGACCGGTGGAAAACCTGGCCTTGAAGTCCAGGTTGGGGGACAAAATCAATGTCACTGTGGAGGTTGTGTTTCTATATTTAATAACAGTGTGCTCTTTCTTTTTTGTCCTCTCTCTTTCATCCCTCATTTTCTTGTTTTCCTTTTCCCCATCTCTCCTTGTCCTGCCATATTCTTCTTTCCTCCTCCCCCTTCTCTCGTTGGCTTTCCTCTTGCAGAATGGAGCTGAGTTGGAGTCCCACTGGTAGCTGTCCAGCACAACTGCCTGATCCTAAAAAAAAAAAAAAACAGGACCACTTTCCCACGCAAGATCACAACCATAGTCGCATTTTCATTTACTCTGGGATTTTTTAATTTTTCAGTTTTTTCCCCCCCGCAATGAGAGATCAATTGAAGCAGAAATCAATTCTTTTTTTTTTTTTTAAACAAACAACAGATCAAGTTTGGATGACTGCAAAACAGATTTTTTTGGTTGTTGTTGTTGTAGAACAAGAACAGGGCAAAATAAGAATAATTGCATTCACACAGTATCTACATCAGAGGACAAGCAAACAAGCACAGTTTCACTTGCCCGTCGTTTTCTTGCTTTCTTTGTGGTGGTTGTTTTTGTTGTCGATTGACGGAGACGCAGGGGCAGCTCTGCTCTGCTCTGCTCTGCCCTGCGGTGCCTTCCTCAGAACTGAGAAAGAAGGGAGGACCAGCCAGCCAGTCCTTACAACACCAGCCACTTACGGATAAGAAACTGAAAAGACAAAAGTGGCTTGTTGGCTGCATTTTTTTTTTTGGCATTATTTGTTTTGAAGTGTGAACTTTACTTGCACCTGACTGGCAGCCAATCGACCACACAAGCTACACTGTCCAGTTGAGGCGAGCTTGACGAGTTCTGGGCATGACTGGTGCTCAAAAGGGTCCCAACACTTCATCTGCCCATGCGTCCAGCTCCCTGAAGTCGTCGCTCTCCAAAGACCTCCTGGTTAAAGCCTCAAATTCAGGGCCTTAGAGCCCAACACGTGGGGCTGCACACCTGAACACGAGGGGAGTTTATCCGGCAACAAATTTAAGTCTGGCATCTCCGCACTGTGTCCAAACCAAAAGTGTGATGACTCTTCTTGCACGCCCCTGCTCACTTTCCCTCCTCCTGTGTCTTCAAGGACACTATAAACCAGTTGATTTCTCACTCTTCCTCTCTGGCTCTCACTCTTCTCGCTTCTGTCTGTCTCTTCATAGGACAGAAGAGACTCATTTGCATCGGCAGACGTGTCCAGAATCATAAGCTTTTGAGCCTGCTGTCGTTTCAGAGATAGAAAGATAGGAATTATATATAAAATTCATATATATAGATATATATATATTTTGATTTGTTTGCTTCATCTTAATTCCCTGCCATGGTATTCGTTGTGTGTGTGTGTGTGTGTGGTGTCTGTAAACAAATATAAATACACACAAAAAAAAGTTCCCGCACTGCAGCTTTCCAAAGACAGGGTTTGAGGTGAAAGAATTCCTGCCTCACCTTCTTCTTCTTCCCTTTGTCTTGTCAACACACACACACACACACACACACACACACACACACACACACACAATCCTGCTTCTGCTACAACTCGCCTTTTCTATCTCAAATATCCTGTGTAAGAAAAAAATGCCTTTTTGTTTTGATTGAAAAAATTCCATCATTTACCTTTTTTTTTTCAATGTCTTTTTATGTTTTTATTTGGTATATATGGCTTTTCAGAGTACTGTGGCGGTGGTCCAGATTACAGATGGATAACAAAACGACAAGGGGAGCATGAACAGCAGATTGGGAGAGAGAAGTAGGGTTTTGGTGTTTCACTGTATGAAGTAAAGGGGGACACTGTAGGACAGTAGAGAATAAGCCCTACACCTAGAGCTGTTACACTGTCACTGAAATTTCCATCACTACCTTCATAGACTTTGCCTCAAAGGCACAGGATGGTTGCTGGGAAAGCCCTTGTTTGACTCTCTGGACTGAAAAGGAGTCCCATTTCGTTTCTGTCAACCCAAGCACTAAGAAGTGAAGCTTCAGACACAAATATTTGTCAGAAAAAAAACCTCTTTGAAACACACAAACTCATAGATAAAAGTGGATACACATACTTTGCTTGTGTATTCTTTTCTGTAGATACGTTTAAAATAGTCTCTAAGTATATACAAACCTGTAATATACACCTTTTTTTTCAGTCGTTTAATGGCAGATTCATCATAATTTCTGAAGTGGCAGTATTGAAAGAGAATAGGCCTAACAGAGTTTGCTGGCTGATTAATGTTCTTGTGGTACACTTGCTCTTGGTGCCATATGACAAATAGGTACTTGAATGTGTAGTTCTTTTGCAGTTGTTTTTTGATGGGATGATTGATTTTCCTTTGTTTTGTGGTGGAGGTAGTGGGAGGGCTGGGGATCTCTAATAGTTGTGCATGTTTTGTGATTGAGGGAGGAGTGTATTTTGTGTGTGAGTGGGAGGTGTACCGGGTCGATGGGGACAACGCGGGCTAGTTCAGTGTGGCGGAACGCAGTGTCAAAGAAGAAAGATGTGAAAGCTGACAACAAAAAGCAACACAGTGAAAAGAAGAATGCGTAGCAGGATTTTTATAAATTTTGATGTTTTCCATGACTGATTAAACAAGCTGTTCTCATAGGAAAATATGGTCCCAGAACACTGTTTGTTTATATTTGGCGGACCCTGCCACCTTTCTAGACTCAAAGTAAAACGGTATGAAATTGTTTATTCAATCATGAAAACACAGAGTTGAGTTTGTTTTGGCATTAAAAAAGTCAGTCAGTTAATTAAAAACGTCTCCAAAACTACATAGTGCACCTTAAAAATTGGAGTTAATCAGCTTCTTGAGACTTGCATTACGCTGGACGAGCAGTATGGAGCCATTTTGTGTTTGTTTTTGGTTCAGTTCAATTCACTTGTTTATGAGAACGATCTGCATTGTGCAAAACTGACAACCAACACTCCAGAAATGTTTTGTGTACTACAAAAACTTTACTCGACTTTCCGTCAGCATGGGGACGAGAAGATAACAACTGATTTTTTCATTTTTTGGGTGAACGTATCCTTTAAGACTGAAAATAATGATTGCACTGCATCTGTGTTGATATTGTTCCCACATGTTGACCGACTTTTTAACATTGCACTTTGTTTCGCCACGCTGAACACAGTCCTCAGTTTGGGTTTATGTTTAAGCTATATCAGACACTGGGCTAGGATAGGAAATTAAGGGAGGGAAGGAGGGAGAAACATTTATTTTTCTGAATGTAATTTTGATTATTCACACTGATTCCACTGCATGGACTGAATACAAGCAGCACTGCAGCATCACATTCTCTCCTCATCAGTCATTTAATGACAAAACAAGCTCTCTCTCTCTGGCTCCCTTTTTTGTTTGGAAAAGAAAAAGTACTTGATCATTGTTCTTGTTGTGGAATCTAATCCGATGAAGCACGTGAGAAAGATGTCTAACTTCTGGAAGGGGACTTTGAAAGTGTTGTGATGCCCGAATGATTTGACCATGATATTTGCTTTGATAGAAGGATGTGTTCAGTAAAGATCATTTCACAAAGCATATTGTGTCCCGAAACCTGTAAAGTTGTTCTAGGCTGGGTTGAGGTGATGTGACTGCGAGGACGCCAGAAGGCAGGCGAGGAGTTGTACATCATGAAGAGAGAGAAAAAAAGAAAAAAAAAACAGCAAAATGACATTCCTCATTTGGGTTTTTAAGAATGCAGATGAACCCTCGTACTCTTTGTCTCTTTCTGTCTCCCCTGGTCAGTCTTTATACTACTAGAATTGACAGATGTATGATGGCAAGGATTAATTCTGAACTTGTTTTTATTTATTCCTGTGCTTTGTAGCTCTTCTAAAAAAAAAAAAAAAAAGAAAGAAAGAAAATGCTGTATTTTGAAGACAGACTGAGGTAACGATAAACCGGTGTGCATTTTGAGAGTAACGTTTGGCCCACTCGACGTCACCTTTTGAAGAAGAAGAAGAGGGGCGAGGTTTATGAACCACCCAGGGTATTCACCATTCCTTCTTCCTGTACTAATTTCCCAGTATGTTATTGTGATGTTACAGACCATACAGTGAACATAAACATCAATTAAAGATGGATTTAAGTTTAAACACTTTAAACTGCTACGCTCCATTCTTTCAGTGCCGACTTAAATATGTCTTACTTGTGTGTTTTTGAAAGCATTCAATAGAACGGAGAGTTTGTGCATTTGTTGGTTTTATCCAAAGACAGTTCGTAGCCTCTGTGGTGCACAATGTTCTGGGCCAGCATGTACAAAAAAAGGTCACCACATAGCTCTGGAAAGAAAGCACAAGTCTGCCAATAAGTGACTGAACTGGGCTAACGATTTATAGTAAGGTACTTGTAACAAGTGTGATAATAATGGCTAAAAAAACCCTTATGATTGCTTATGATGCTTATTAACACATTTATTGTTAAGAATGTATTGAGTAGCTAACCTCAGACAGGCCTTATAAACAAGTAAATGCATGTATGTATTGATCTTAATAAGGCATGTTTCTGTCAAACAAATACTTCATAAACCATAAAGCAATTGGGAAGGTTGCAACTTCATGATGGCCAGCTAAATAAAGTTTATTGATGAACTACACAGCATTCATTAACCATTCACTAAGTATTGTAAACATCAATCGCAACTTTACGACAAACACTTGCTTAATAAATGGATTATAAAGCATGTTGATGTTGATAGTTAGTGATTTACTGGACTTGAATTAACAGAACATCTACCGTTTATTAATGATAATGGTTATTATAAAGTGTTACCTGAACAGCTGCTTCATTGCTGTAGTTCTTTGATCCATTACGCCACAGTTTTGTATCACTACCTCTACTCTCTGACGCATAACATGATGTAAACATAAAATGTTGTTTAAATAAGATATATCGATGAGTAAGACTTTTCAACAGCTAGGGATATGGTTAAATATGCTTAATTATTAGGCAATACATATTTTGGAGATGATTTTTTCAGTCAGAACTGTCACACGTCTGAGATTCTCAATGTTCAAACAGAACAGCCCAGAATATGAGCAGGTGCCACTGTTTGACCATGAAGTGTCTGAAAACAACCCAAAGTTATAATTTAGTGTAAACTTGGTACTGAAGAACACCTTGGTACTGTTAGCAACCCTGCTGACTACTGAATGTTCCAGCACACGGACACACACACACACACACACACACACAAAATCTTGACCTTACTGTGACATTGTACTGCAACTTTACTGTATACTGACATTTTGGAGACGGATATTGTACTTATTGTACTTTCACTCCACTACATTTAGACTGCACAAATACACAAATATACAAATATGTACAATTTACTGTTGACACTCAAGTACATTTATTATCAGACGCTTTAATACTTTTACTCATGTACTATTTTTTTGGGTGACTTTAAACTGATATCTTAAAATATATTTACTACTGAAAAATAACTGTTGGGTACTAACACTGACAACGCAGTGCTACATTTAAAGTAGGCCTTCCTGTAGTCCTGTAATGTTTTGAATGAACACAAATTTGTGTGATGAGTGTGTCACACTTTTGTTTAAAGTTAGGCATGAAAAGGCATGAAAACTTCCCACCAGCCAGCACTGGACCAAGAAATGTTAATCCCTCACCAGTCACCCAACTCTCTAGTTTCCCACATTCCTCAGGTGGCACTGTGTGTGTGTGTGTGTGTGTGTGTGTGTGTGTGAGAGAGAGAGAGAGAGAGAGAGAGAGAGAGAGAGAGAGAGAGAGAGAGAGAGTGTGTGTGTACTCTGACCTCGTAAAAGCAGATAAATAAGTCCTTGAGTCAGTCCGTGCGTCTTAAGAGTTGAACCAGCACGGCGTGTTGTCAGCTTTCCCTCTCTAGGCACCTGAATCTGAAGCAGGACTGGGATCATGGAGCTGGGTGAGTGCAACAGAAACCCTGGGTACCAGGACTCGGACGGCACCATGTCGGCGGCGGACACCAACACCACCGTCCCCGAGGAGAAGGAGGACTCCACGTCGGTGAAGCTGGAGCAGCACCCGGCGGAGGAGGAGTACAAGCAGTTCAAGCCGTACGCCGGGATGCCCAAAGAGGTGCTGCTGCAGTACTCCTCCCAGGCCCGCTACCGAGTGACCCGGGAGATCTTGTTCTGGTTGACGGTGGCCTGCACCCTGGCGCTGGTGGGTGTCACCATCGCGGTGATCGCCATGTCGCCGCCGTGCATGGGCTGGTGGCAGACTACCCCGGTGTACCAGGTCTACCCCCGGTCCTTCTATGACTCCGACGGGGACGGGGTGGGAGACCTCAAAGGTAAGATGCACCGAACCTGATGCACGTTAATGAAGTTAAGATCCACATGTCATGGACAACACGTGTAATTCAGCTGTGGGCCTCCAGTTCAGCCCGGCAGCTACTGTGAGGGACTCTGACTGACTTGAGTCGACTCATGTCACAGTTTTGACGACCTGCGACTTGATTTTTTGCAGAAAATAAGTGACTTGATAGTTGATTTGAACTTGATAAATAAGCTTTAATAAAGTCATTTCTTTTGTTATTCATATTGTTTATATTGTTTTTCTACTGCTTTTTTTAAACATATATTTTATATAAATATATATATATATATATAGAAAATATATTTGCCAAAATACACACAATATCAGTATGTAGTTATCAAACACTTGTTACAAAGATAAGATCCACAACTGCGACCAATCACAGGTCGGAATTTAAAAAGTGCACGTTCTATGGACACTTCATGAGAATTCTTTTTAGGCCATCTCAGCCAAATGGAGGGCAATAATTAGAAATGTAGAGCAATTTCAAATGTGAAAAGTGTGTGGTGAGGGAGTATTGGCTGTGAGTGTGTGCCAGGCATAATTATTGACAAAAAAAAAAAAATAAAAAAATAAAAGTTGGCACCATGAGTGATACGAGGACGACGCTGGAGGTGTATAAATACATGTGGAATTAAGCAGTACTTCGGAGTGAAATGATTCTGCGGGAAGTGTCACGCATGTCTGACGACGTAGTGTCTCTCTGGGGATGAAACACTAATCCCGTAAACAGGCATACCTGTGCGTAACAACCGTAGAGTACTACCGCCCCTTCGGTTGATATACCTGTGCATAACAACGGAAGGGACGGAAGTACCCTACGGGCACAGGGTGTCTGCGGAGGCCGGTGTCATGCGCATAGCATGCCGGCTCTGGCTGACAGCCGGACACTTAGAGTGTTGTTGACACGCAGATGATCATTCCCCTCTGAAAGGTCCTTAATTGTACCAATCAGTTGCACTTTTTTCAATTGTTTACTTGTATGAGAGACTTTTTGAAGACTTTGACAAAATCAGAAAAAAAGTATCTATTTCAACATTTTAGACTGACTCAGCAGCGATCAATAATCAAATAATATACATTTTTATTTTTGTTTGAATTTTATTTTTTGCTTTCTCCCACATCCTGACTTTGAAATAACGCTGAACCATTGGGGTGAATCGGTTCAGAGAGGCGGATATCTTTTTTTGGGACATTAGAAAAAATGTAGCATCTGGAGGGAGAAGGCGACGCGAAATCTTCCGCCCCTGAAATTACAGACTGCAGGCAAGTGCCTTATACATGTGACAGGTGGACATAACATCGTTACATTGTGTTGTTTAATAGTGCCAGTAGGCCGTGTTTTGTCATTTTCCAATTCCCCATGTACGTTAGGCAAGTTTGAGACAGAGGCACCAAGAGCTCATCGAATGACCCCCCCTTTTTTAGAGCCGGGAACCGTCATCCGCCATGGCCGAGTGGTTTCAAATAGGCGTAACTACGAATATTCTCAGTGCGCATGCGCTCAACCGTTGAGAAACAGTGGTTGTGGATTCGCGTCCAGGTAGGGACGAGTCCCTTTCTGACCACAAGCTGTGCAGTGCCTGCGCAATTTGTCCGCGCTGTAACTATAGAAACACTCCGCGGTTTTTAACTGTGTGGTATGATTTACCAAAACGTGAAGCTGGAATAATGAGCAGACTGATTCTGCTGAGGACACTCAGGTGGCAGTGCAGTAGTGTAAATACTTTTGAAGTTTTTGTTTCTTATTCAGTAAGACACAAACGAGCCCCCTTTTTTCTCATGTGGGAACCGTCATTTTCCACAGACGAGCGGTTAAAACATGCATAAGCTCAAATGTCCCCAGTGCGTATGCGCTTAACCGTTGAGAAACTGTGGATGCAGGTTCGAGTCCAGCATGGATGAGTCCGTTTCTGACGGCTGTGCAGTGCCTGCGTGATGTGACTGCGCTGTACCAATAGAAACACCCCGCTGTAGGACTGTTTCTAAAAATAAAAAAGCATAATATTTCTAGTGCTGTATTTCATGCAGGTTGTTCTCTATAAAGGGTTTATAACCAAATAATGTCTTTAATCATGTCTTATAAGTCATTTACTCACAGAAATATGACTGGAATCATTTAGTCCAAGTCTCCAAGTCCATACAAGTCAAGTTTTATCCAGTCAAGACACGTCCTTAGTTGGTCATCAAAGTAAAAAAATCATAGACAAGACAAGCCTTTATGATGGGTTCATTTTCTCTAGATACCAAAAAAAGGCATGTTAATTGTTGACAGAATCAGTAGTAATCATCTCTGTCTTCTGGCTTGTCATTGTGACAAAGTCCTCAATTCATCACTGTTTTGTCTCTGGTCTGGCAGGAATTCAGCAGAAGCTGGATCACTTCCAGTACCTGAACATCAAGGCGGTATGGATCAGTCCTTTCTACCTCTCTCCTATGAAGGACTTCGGCTATGATGTGCAAGATTTCCGGGAGATCGACCCGCTCTTTGGAACCATGAAGGACTTTGAAGAGCTCCTGGCTGAAATGCACAGCAGAGGTCTGTTCCGTTAATGTTGGGCGATGTGATGGCAGATCAACATGTGTTTCCTTTGTTGGGAGAGAAGCGTTGACTCATGCTTATATCTCTGCTTCCTCCATCAGGTTTAAGGCTGATCATGGATTTCATTCCTAATCACACCAGTGATCAACACCGCTGGTTCAACTTGAGCCGGATTAGAGACCCTCACTACAAGGACTACTACGTCTGGACTGACTGCAATGCATCTTTTCCAAAGCCCAATAATTGGGTTGGTACTTCAATTGTTCTATGTGATTATTCTTTTTGTGCACATATTAACTGAACCTTCACAGATGCTTTACGACTCCTAATCCTCTGCATCTCCTCTGTTTCTCTGCTCCCTCCTCTCAGGTGAGTATTTTTGGGAACTCATCATGGACTTACGATGAAGTTAGAGGACAATGCTACCTGCACCAGTTCCTCAAGGAGCAACCTGACCTGAACTTCAGGAACCCAGATGTCCGCCAGGAGTTCGTTGTAAGATTACACGACTGTACACATGCTCTTACTCACATGCTCTCAGTTTTAAAAGTCTGTGTTTTTTAGTGACTCGCTTGTCGTATTTTGCGTCATACGGATGATTTTTGCTGGCGAAAGACTGGGGGGCTCTGTGTGCAGGCAAACTGGAGAGAAGTTCAACATTGTCACTACCAAGATTGTAGTGATTCAAAGCTAGCTGAACATAGACAAACTTCCTGTTGAATATTCATTATTTTATTTCAGGATCTTATTCATTTCTGGCTGGGGAAAGGAGTGGATGGTTTCCGGTTTGATGCAGTGAAGCACATGCTGGAGGCTGAACACATGAGGGATGAACCACAGGTGGACCCGAACCAACCACCAGTGAGTGTAACCTCTTTGCACCTCATAACATCTAATCTCACTTGGCACCATTGTTTATCTCTAACAAGCACTGGCTGTGACAGGCAGCGAATATCTGCTGGCTTAGATCTAGCAGCTGTTTGTCCTCACATTGACTCGACACAGCCACCAAAGATGGTGAGGTCTGTCTGATCTGCTGTTTGAAATGGATCCATATCAAATGGCAGAGTGAGAGAACGACACTTTAAATACATTTACCCTCAGTAAGGCCTCGGGCTTCCGATCTAAACAAATGTAATATCGGTGATTGACATCTGAGGGTGCTGTGGAAGAATTTTTTTGAATCCTGTCCACCAGTTCTCTGCTGGAGGTCACTGGGGAAATGATTATGGGTGGTATCTTTGATAAAGATATTCGAATAACCACTGCAAAAAATGTCGGCCTATACATAGATACAGTTTTTTTTTTACCTCCTAATATTGGCATCAGTATCAGCCCCAAGTCAGGCTCTATTTCAAACTATATGGAGAATAACTTTTATGACTGCTGTGCTGTTATCAAACCACGTTGCAGCTCTTCTCTGAGATCAGAGTTCATTTTAGTTGACAATCTCTGGCGTAACATACGGTTCTAATTTTATTCAATTATACCCGTGACATCTCAGAGTCCAGCACTTTACGATCTGAGGCATAAAAGCAGCACCGTGGGCAGAAAACCGGTATAATAAACATAATCAACAGCTGAGTGGGAGGGTTCTCACTATGCATGATGTATCAGTCATCGTTCAGCTTAAATGTCATGCTCGTCTAGTGTCCTTCTGGAGAAAATACACTCTTCTTGGAATCCGAAGGGTTCATGATTCATGCAGAGTTAAGCTCACTGAGAAACAGTTTTTGTTCGTTGTGGCTGAAGTTATTTCTCACTGAAGGCAGATTAGTAGAAAAGAGGCATATTTTGGTGGATTAGCAGATCACTGGGATTTACTTACCGCTGCAGAATAACTATAGCACTGAGACTGACTTGTCTACTTAGTGTTGACTTAGAGGTGTAGTCACTGCTACACACAAATCTATGGACTACTCAAACACAATTGTAAAACTGTGCTTTATGGCGACAAAACAAGAGACACCGTTTGGCTACATTGAAGTATTTACGATAAAGTAGAGCCACAGCATTGCTCTGTAAGAGTCACAGCTGTGTGTTTTTGCAGAGATAATCACCACAACCTTGAAAATGAGTCAACAAACCATAAATGAGTAACTCTGTGTTATCATTATAGCTTTAGCGTTTGGTGTAATAGTAAATTCAGACCATCTTCGTGCTTTATCGGCTGTTGGCTGCGTTGCCTGGTCATGCTGCAGGTCTGCTCGGTGGTTTAGCGCCTTGAATAGATCGATGACCTGGTCCAGTCCCTGTGTTTGAGTTCAGTGGTCAGTTTTCAGTATTACATCCCTGTCCCTGGTGAAGGAGGTCCCATACTGATACAATAAAATAGTTAAGTTAAAAAGACTTATTCATCTGCCTGTCTCTTTTCCCTGTATTCTGTCTTCTTCCTCTCTACTTTTATTACAACTACTTATGTCCCAATGAACATTCCTTACACACAGCAGCAGTCCTTGATCAACAGACCCACTCTCTACTTTCTATGTATCTAGTTTCCACTTTTAATCCAACTACCTGGCCTGTGACTGGACCCCTGCTTTGGCTAACACAGGAGCACATTTACACCCAAATTCTCCTAACTCCCAGTGGGCAGAGGAAACTACAGAACATCACTCTGCATCCACTGTAGTTGACAATCTCAAGATGGCCTTGGTACCAACACTTAGGCTACTCACCCTACAGACCAGGAAATCCAATAATGGCCACATCCCCTCATGCTTCTTTGTATTCGTCACACTCCAGGAAACTGTTACTACAGAGTGGGACCTCCACAATGACTACACCACCACTCAGTTGGGCTTGCATGACATCCTGAGGGAGTGGAGGGCTGTGATGGACACCTACAGCCGTGAGCCGGGCAGACACAGGTACAAGAGCGATAACAATAGACTTATGTTATTATGTTAAGTTGGGACCTGAAAAGCTCTTTCGCCGCCACATACGATGATGGTGATGCTAGGAGCTTTACATAATTCATTATTATGTAATGCATTACATAACTGTATTTTACTACTGTCATTATTGTAATATGTTGACAATTAAGTTAACTTGACATGAGATAAGATTCAAGATAATAAAATAAGCAGAGTTTACAAGTAAGAAACTTGCGTGCCGAGTGTTAAATGTTGACAGTTCATACGCCGATCAGTGTTCGTGCTATCATACTTCACATATTAAATAACATTTTTTCACTCCAGGTTCTTGGTGGCGGAGTCATATGATTACGAGGAGGTGTGGAAGACCATGATGTACTACAGCACCCCACTGGTTAAAGAAAGTGACTTCCCCTTTAACTTCTACCTGCTGGATCTGCCCCAGAACACCAGCGGCTTGTGGGCTCAACATCTGGTCCACCTGTGGATGAGCAACATGCCCAAGGGGGAATGGCCGAACTGGGTGGTGAGTCACCACAGTCACATGTACACATTAGTCTCTTGGCTCTGTTTTTTAAGCGAGGCTGCCATATAGGGATAGCAACAAACACTCTGCGTCGGTCCCAATACACTGTCATATCAGACGGTGTTTATCTTCCAAGTTTTATAACAGGATATTTTGTTTTATTATACAGGGTGTGAATTGCTGAACACGCTAAATATTAAAAGATGACAGCAGTATCACAAAAGCAGCGACACTATTAAATCAAGTTTATGATTATGAAAATAGCCCTCTGTGATAAGACGGATTATATAACTTTTGGAAGCCAGAAAGTAAATGGTAACTGATTAGGTGAACAGAATAACATGTTGATGCTTCAGAGTGATCACCAAACAGATAACTAAGAAAACAAAGACGTGCCTACCAACGTGAGCTGTGAGCTACACTGCTCTGTCCCTCTCAGTGCACACCAGTACAAAGGCTAAATTGCAAGATAGTGTACACTGATTTACGATTGTTTCGGCGTCATTGACCCGTCCAAGCCCACAATGTCTCTCCATCTCAGCCGGTATCGGGCTTCATTCTCATTTATCTTTATACATCACCTTTTAACTTCAGCTTTCTCTCCCATGATCTTCATCATGACTTATCTCACTCGCCTCTCCACCCTCTCCTGTACTTCTCTTGCCGCCTCTGTTATCAGGTTGGGAACCATGACAGGACTCGTATTTCCTCCAGTGTTGGACACGCCTTTAAAGGTGTCATCAACATGCTGCTGCTGACCCTTCCAGGCACTCCCACCACTTACTATGGCGAGGAGATCGGCATGGAGAACATCAATATTACAGAGAGTCAAGTTCAGGATCCTGCTGGCAGATACAACAAAGTCAGTATTGTGTACACACTGAAAAACACTTTAATACTCACGTCAAGCGTAAAATAAAAACCGAACAATTTAACATTCATACAAGTAGGATTTCTTGCAGATTTGCTGTACTATAGATGGCTTTTGAGAGTGTATGTACATTCAAGTGTGTCCATATACATTCATTGTCAGAAGAAGTGCCAAAATGATTGTCCTTTCACTGCAGAGTCTCAGTCGAGACCCTCAGCGGTCTCCGATGCAGTGGACTGGTGACATGAACGCAGGCTTTAACATGAAAACCAACATCACCTGGTTGCCTGTACACCCCAACTACGAAAGCGTCAACGTGGAGGTACAGATCTCTTGTAGCACTGAGCATTAACATCTGACCAGAGCTTTCTCAAGTTGATCATATTTAACTTCATCATGTATCCCTTCATCAATCTTTCTCTTCTAGGTCCAGAAGGAAGATGAAGGTTCTGTCCTGGCCCAGTACCGCTTCCTGAACACCCTGCGTCAGTCAGAGCTCCCCTTTGAGCGTGGCTGGTTCTGCTACGTTCATGCTGATGCCAATGTCTTTTCATACCTTAGAGAGCTGGATGGGCTTGACCGAGCTTTCCTCATTGTGCTCAACTTTGGTAAAGAGTCTGTCATCACAGATCTTTCATCTGTTCTTGAGTTACCAGACCAGTTGACGGTGCTGATGAGCACAAACCATGCCAACAGTGGCAAGGTGTTAAAAAAGTCTCAGATTATGACAGAGATTGGCGAGGGTTTGGTGATACAGTACTCCACAGGTACTCGGTTTCATCCCAACCACCCCGACCAGTGTTACGTCTCTGAGAAGGCCTGCTATATGAAGGTCATGAACATACTCTATAAATGCTAATAAGAATAGACACTGGCATTCATTCCATTTTCACAGCAATTTTTGTCTTCTCTGTAACGGATTTATGTCTTAATAAAGTGAATGATTGCAGATACATTAACTGTTAAAGTTGTTGTTTCTTCCACTGGTATTCTCGAAAATTTGGACACCATTGTGTCATCCTAGTTGTTCTGGCTGTAATTGGTGATATTTGTGTCATAGTCCATTGATTCCAGACTGCCTTCACTATCTCTTCCTTCTTCTTCGTAGCAGCTGAGGAGGGTCCAGGCCCAGCTCCATGTATAGAAATGATAGCCTGAGTGCTTCCTGTTTTTGGGAGAAAGGACACAGGACAGATTTCTCAGTCTTTACTCATCAACTCAAATGACTCAAAAAATGTTAAGTGTTCTCAATGTGAGGCGAGGGCTGAGCTAAAATGCTAATTTTATATTAACATTGTACCTACTTAGGATGCTTTGATCCACCAGGTATGAATCAGCTGCTTTTATGCTGCCTTATATGATAATGAATTTGGAAGCATGCATTTAAAAAGGCTCAACCTAAAAGAAAGTGCTTTACCTCCTCTAGCATCATCTTAAAGTCCTCGGGTCCGAGGTGATTTGCTCCAGATTGGATATTCAGAACTATGTTTGGTGCTGGCTCGCCTTCTAAAAGACAGAGAGACAGAGGTCCAAGGCAGAATGGGGAAGAAGACCAATGTTCTAAGTTAAAAACTTCCTTGCAGACATTAATCTTATCTTACTGTATGCCCACTTTCTCTACTCCCCTTATATCTGTGCCCAGTTGCCCCAAATCCTCTCTCTCTCTCTCTCTCTCTCTCTCTCTCTCTCTCGCTCTCTCTTCTGACTCTCTGTATTCTGCTTTCATTCATGCGTGCTCCCATCTGATATTGCTCTCTCTCCTCTCCAACCCGTCCATATTATCCCCCCTCCCGGTCTCTGTGGTACGGGCTGTTTCACAAGTGCGGTCTTGACCTTGACAGCTCCCAGTATGTGGCGTCTAATCTCCTGCTCTGATACACTATCTCTTTACCATGCTAATGGGCCTGCATGTGTCTATGCCATCAGCACTTTATCAAAGACTCCAGAGAACAGAGAGAGACAGATTAGGGAGACATATATACACATACGCACACACACACACACACACACACACACACACACACACACACACACACACACACTGCCTGGTGTATGTGTGTATGAACAACAAAAAAGTGAGAGAGGGTGAAAGAGAGAGATAAAGTGGGATTTGGAACTAGAAGAGTGGATGCAGTGCTACAGGGAGAGAGAGTGTGTGAGGTGTAAAGAGGAGTACCACCAATGTGGAGAAGGCAGATTATAAGTGAGAGGGAGAAAGAGCCCGTCTAGGGGGAAATGACGGAAATTAGCTGACACACACACACACACACACACACACACACACAATACTACAAGGTGACCTATGCTATACATTGATTATGAACTTCAAATCCTGTCCACTTTTTCCCCAGACAGATGGCCGTATGTCTGTTACGACTGCCTCTCCGGACATTCACATTGACACCACTACTGGGAGCTGACCCTGAACTTTTCAAACCTATTATGATGCAGAAATCACACCTGAAAGATTGTGGAACAAGAGGAAAATCAATGCATGTTTACAAAATAGTAGGGTTGCGTGATAAATAAATACATAGAGCTGATAATATGAAGCCAAATTGCTTTCATCAACTTGACAAGTGCAGCATTTATCTTATCGGTATTGACCATTAGAAGCTGGTGATTATCAATTATTGTATCGGCTGAAAAGCATCCATGCAGTCTGTCCCAACACTATAGTATGCCTGGCTGCAGACATGTGCATCCACATGCAATATATCAAGTGACTGCTTTGATAGAATGTGTGAGAGTGTACATGTGCACGTACCTGACTTTGGCTTAACGGTGAAGTGTGTGTAAATGGCTTTCTTTAACTTCTCAGCGTATTTGAGGACACCAGACAGAGGAACCCTGGCATCATCGCTGTAGGCTGTCAGCAGCATCGATGGGTAGCACTAGCTCACACACACAAACACACACACACACACACACACACACACACACACACACACACACACACACACACACACAGATGGTTAACCAACAGAAGCTTTCATTAACGTGCTTAACAAAAGTTTTTAAATATTATGGTCCTCTGTGTACCCCAAATCAATATTTCATGGCTTTTGGTTAATTTTTGCTCTCAGAGGGACACACCTAAATTAAATATTACTTGTGGTCCTGCGCTGGACAGACGATGACTTACTTGTTTTCAGAAAGAGCCAGTGAAATTCAAATACTGGCTCTTGACCAAATGATGTGCAATGGGAAATTAAAAGGGTTTTAAACATAATCTGAATTAACTGTCTGTTACTTACCAGAGCAGGCCAAATTTCATGATTTAAACTACGACTCATAATAAAATCTAAATTACAGTAGAAATACCTGGAAAATCCAATATACAATGCATCCGTCATTGAATTAAAGTGGAGACATTTAAAATATTCAGCAAACAAACTCAACTGAACAAATAACTGCAGCTACGTTTTTCTTTTTCATGGTATTCCTCTCCATACCTGAGGAGTAATGTTGTGAAGGGGACAGTAGGAGGAGATGGTGAGTCTGTGTTTTGGGTTTCTTGCTGGGTCCCCCCATTCTTCTCTATCCTCCAAAGTCAAAGGCAGGCTGGGATCCTCCATAGTTCCCAACACATCCAGGAAAGGAGCCTGAACATGGAAAAAGAGGTGGCTTCGGATGTTATTGTGTTTGCATATTCTTAAGGCATTTTTAATGGTGAGGCGCTGTGGGATCATGTGTAAAGACTACCATCTTACCTGCAGCGTGACAGCCTGCATCATGTTTGGGTGTTCGTTGCACAGCGCTCCTACTGGCACAGCCCCAGCACTGCAGGCTGTAAAGGCAGTGAGTGCAGGAGAGAAGACTCCTAAAGAGAAAAGGTGATGGAGACATGCTTTGAGGTCCTCCACTCCTCTGCGCTTCCCCTCCATACGAGCTTGTCTTTGCCAGGACAGACCCAGCTCCCCTCCACCTCTAGAAGTAAAGGGATAAAGAATCCTGATCTGCTTCTACACACAAGTAAAAGACACTTTCCAGCCATTTCCAGTTCCACAACATCAAATTGACTTGATATGATACCTGATGTGGCAGTAGGCCAGAGCCCAGCCTTGCTCCAGCAGCAGCCTTTTCTCTGGGCAGAACTCCATGTTGAGATCTCTACCATAAGCTCCGTAGACATGGACCAGCAGTGGCGCTTGTCTTAAACCCTCGACAGGCACTGTATGAAACAGTGTCATTGGCACCGAGGTACCATCCTACAGAGAGAGACAGACAGACTAGTCTGAAGGAGTATATGTTACTAAGTATTAAATAATATTGATTGAATATATATAATAATAATATTGATATTTAATCATCATCAGTTGCCCCTCTATGTGTTAGGTGTACATGTGCAGATGTATGAAGACATGCATGACAAATGTGTATGCTACTGAGGACTTCTGTCTCTGGTGGCTGGGTGCCAAAAGGGCTTTATCAGTGGACACTTGAGTCTGAATACAAAATGCTTCTTTCCCCTGCTGATACTGTTTCAGTGTGGTTGTGTGCGTCTTATGTGTCAAGTGTTCTCACTTGGCTGCAGGCCCCCAAGCGTGTGGTGGTATAATTGCCCTGGTTCTCTGGGGAGGACCTTTCTTCGGTGTCTGATAAAAGTAGCCCATCCTCGGGGTGTAGACAGAAGGACACTGGCAGGTGTACTGGAGATGAGATCAAGAACTCGAACACACTGCGTTGGTCTGCCAAGTCTGGTTTCTTGGTTTGGATGGCACAGGCCCAGGAGGGGAGCTTAGAAGTGTTGAAATATAAGGGGGAGAGATTAATTCATGAAAACAAGCTATGTATATATTCATACAGGAAAATAAAGAATATCTGTATAAAAATATAAAACAACTTAAGAAAGACAGAACCAAGTTACATGACACATAGCAAGCAGACCAATCAAGTAAGCAAGAAATGCAAAAAGTGAAAAAAAGTAAACAGGCATAGTGAGTGTTTTCTGTCACACTGACCTGTACAGTGTATGCTTCCTCGGGATGGGTCAGTGGGACCACGATCAGGGCGAGTTCACTGGCTGGTGTTCTTGCAACCAACACACAGTGGTCTCCAACCACATCCATGTCTTTGATTGCAGTGCCAGGGCCCGGGGCTAACAAGGGCACCCAGGAAGCCATGGACGGCTCTGAGAGAGGGGCCTGAACCACCTAGTAAGCATACAGAAAGACAAACACCTCATCTCAGAGAAAAACAAACATTTAAACATTAAAAGATAATATTTTTATCTGAATATTTTTTCTTTTCCCAAACATAATAATCTGTCAGTTACCACAGCAGAATAAAGTTGTTAACAGCGACCAACTCCTTCAGTCTAAACTGATATTGTGTATGTACATGTCTGTACCTGTGAATGTAGCCTATGAACAGTGTGAGTTTACCTATGTACAAACTCTACCTGATATTCCTGCCCAGGCCCTGTATTAGCCAGTATAATCAGCCACCTTCTCCAGTGCTCCACGTGGTACAGGAGGTCTGGCTGGCGTGGCTGAACCAGGAAAGGCTCGAAATTGGATGTTGTTGTGTCAATAAGCAGCACCTCTGAACTGGTCCTGCTGCTGCAGTTGATGCTCAGTATCTGTTGGTCTCTGGAAAGGGAAACCTCTACAAACACGCTGGGGAGATGTTGGTGTATGGGTTAGAGATTGTGTGGAAGAAGAGACAGTTTAGAAACACATTGGTTACACTCACTCAGGACGCGTTTCCTGGTACACAGAGCTGATCCTGCTTCCACAGGAGGTTAGGTTTAGACGAAACACTCTGCTGCAGCGTAGATCCTCCAGAGTCGTGTAAAACAGGACGTTGTCTGTGGCCCACTCTTCACACATGCAGACATAGACAGACATAATATCATTTCATTTTAGCCAGTGCACTACTACTGAAATACTTTCTCATTCAAGTGCAAACTATTTAGAACGTACCAAAGCTGAAGACTTTGTCAAGTGTGAATATGACGTTGGGAGAATCCGGAGGAGGGGAGCTTCCAAGCCTCACAACCACACACCTGCATTATCACAGGACACTCATTCATTCATTCAGTCAGTTACTGTAACAGTTTTTTCAACAATCAAAGAAAGGAAAAAAAAACATTGCTTCTAAATAAAGCACCTCAGCTCTTCTCTGTGATTAGTTTTTAGTGTGGCAGCAAGATGCTTTTCCTGTGGGGAAAGACGTATTCTCTGAACAGTCCACCTCTGACACCTCTGTTTCCTCTCTTCATTATCACGTCCTGTCTTATCCTTCTCTTTAGAGACTTGTCCTAGATTTAGCACCTGCTCTGGGTCCAGCTCACCTACAAATGGGGAGAGAAAACTGAGTCATTCACAAAAGGGGAAAGCGACTGTCCCAAATAAAAGATCACATAAAAAGTTACAGATGTACAGTAGATGTGGAATAAGATTACACGAGAAAGGAGTACCCCATAACTTCTGTAATTCCCTGTGTTTTCATGTAATATCATCACAGGTCTCTGTTCCCAACTGTCTTTCTGGAGTTGTTGACATTAGCAGTCAAGCTACATTCATGTTATCTGCTTACTCTGTCTCTTGTCCATTCTGTAGATGCCATCCCCTTCAATGAAGTAAACGTGGTGAAGTCCACAGACCTGTGTCAAGAAAAATCACATTGAAATGTGAATTAATATTTGGACAAATTTGTGAATTTAGAAGCTGCCAGATGACTAACATTTGAGTCCTTCAAACATGACTCATTTACTTCTTGGAATTCAAATGTTTTCTCCACTGAGGTTATATTCATATTCATGATAAAATGGTTCAAATACAAAAAGCAGAAGGCAGGTCTTACCACTGAGTGATCAGGTATGCTGGAAAACCGCTGGTATGTTGCTTTCAGTCTCCTGTTAAAATACTTCCGCAAGTCCTTGTACCTCTCAAGTCCAGCACTTAGACGGTCCACTGATGATTCTGAAGTGTCCTGAAATAAAACAACTTTATAAATTGTGGAAGTACTTTCTTAAATTATAACCATACACTCCAATTGCTGTTCTAATGATGATTTTTGAAGCCTGTGGAGGAGTCACTGTGGTAATGTCGCCCTTTATCTGAGAGGATAGCTGTAAACCCCTCAGTGAACTTTTGGCATGGTACTCATCACTTTTCAACGAAAAACTCTTAAATGGCCTCCACAGGAAGATACATTCACTGGCTTCAACTAATCTTTAAATGGTTCATTTCAACTCACCTGAGTATTTACAGCAGTTGTTTGTTTTGTTTACCATATCTTTCAATATCAATTGAAGCATTCTACAATATACTTCTTCTCTATCCATACAGTCAGAAAAGCTATTGGAAAAAGATGATGATGATTTTATTTTAATTGGCAATCTGACAGAGAAATCACTGATACCGATAATTGCAAAAATGCTGAATATCGGCCCAATGATTGGACATGGCTGATAATCAGTCCACCCCTATTGTGTAGTATAGTATGTGGGGTATGGGATAAAGTGGTATGAAACCTGCTATAGTTCAAAATGTTATAACCAGTCTACTGAAAATGACTTTTTTGAACATCTAAATACATCAAAAAGATGCCAAAGGTCCTAAATTCTTCGCTGGCAAGCTAACATTACGTGTATAATGTTCATTTTTTTAGGAATAGAGTTTACATAGGTTGACGTTAATTTGATGATGAATAATTCTGTGTTACAGGTGCGTGTGTGTCCCTACCGTGTCAGTGCAGTGAGCCACATCCAAACAGGCTCAATTTCAGCCCTGTGGCCTTATCTGTGGCTCCGTACAAGACTAGTTTTGTCAGCATGGTGAAAAGACACCGTTGTGAATAATGGATGACTTGGCGTTATCGACTAGATATCTTAACTGTCAGTAATCTTACACCGAGCCTAAGGTGAGTAAAAACAGCATCATTAACGTTAACTGAACACCCTTACCGACGTGTAGCACCGTTGGACTGGCAGTGACAGCCATGTTGTCCGCCTGCACACGGTGAGCTCCCAAAATCGTAACCGGGGTTGTGAAAAGAGGCGAGCAGATGAACACCGCAAAGACGAGAGAACGGCCATTACTGTATGAAGATGTTTACCGGCTTTATTAACACATTATAGCTGTTGAGATGTTTACAGCTAACTTGTCAATGTCACGTACTATCTGTCATCATAATAGCAAACGCCACCACGCTTCTTTAAAGATAAATCTTTATATTTTAACCTATAAAAGTGATTATTTCGTCACTTAGAACAAACATTCTGTCGTTGACAGAAGCGAGCAAAACGTATGCACGTGCATCATTTCCCAAACAAAGCCCGCTGTTGATGACGTAGCGAGCGATGCCAGACTAAAGTAATCGAATTCAGACGTGCGAGGGCGTAAGCTTGTATTCGAAATCGAGCATTAGTCTTTCGATAATCCATTGTTATGTCTGGGACTCCAAAAGTGTACGGAAGTAGCATGCATCCATTGTGGGTGTAACAGGTGATGACAGTCAAGCCATATCTGTGATCGTTTGTGCGTTGGTGTAGTTCACAGAGAAAAGCCTTATTTTTGTAATACCGCATTGCTACCGATAACTGTGACAGTCCTACAGCCAGTGCACTTGTTTACAGATTTATTTCCGCCCAAAACGTCGAAGATAAAATGGAGAGGGACTCGACCGGCACTGCTGAAAAGACCGAGCCGGGTTCGGCTTTGAGGAAAAACATTAGAGAAGACACCTGCGTAGCTAATTCCCATAGCTCCCGGGATGAGACCTTAGGTGATACTACTGATGTTGCAAGAGCCAGGTGGACTCTACTGAGACAGGTATTATTAGCCTCACAGGGAAACACAAACCTCCCACGGCTTTAGACTATTTTTGGGAACATGTTTTCAAAGTGTGTTGAATTTTCAACATAAAATTCCTTCTTGGACACCGTTATCATCCGTTAGAATCTTTGTCCCTCATAGCTGTAGGAAAACACGGATGATGGGATCATACTGCAACTTAGCCGCCGGGGTCTTTTTCTGTGTCATGTTATCTTACTCGTTTTGGTTACAAAGCTGTTATCTGTTTAACGTTACTTAATTTTCAAAATACAATTGTATCTAATTTATTCATAGCTCAAGAATGTGTGAGATGAGGGTGAGCATTTTCTATATGTATATCTTATGAAGATGTCATTATATTCTAATAGTCCACCAGTCATGGCATTGCTCATGTAATATTAATCTGATACAGTATTGTATCATGGTCTGCTTTGACATATTCTACAGCATGCCTGGGATCCTTACCTCATCTAATTTTATCAACAAGTAGTTTTATAACATAGCTTTCCTCCAGCGACTGAATTTGGTTAGCTGTACATGTGCAGGAACATAGTCCACACATGAGTGGTGGCTATAAAAGTAGGGCTTCTACTTTTTTTCCATAGATGGGCATCGCACAGACGTTACCCTCCGCTGACAAGAGCAGCTCCCTGCAATGGAGCCATCTTGCATTCCGCACAGCTTCCTCCAGTCACAGTAATGAGACGAGATAAATAGATGCAACTTGTAGTATAAAGGAGGAAAAGATTCATTCTATACATTGCGTTTAACTATGTAGAGTGACTTTAAGTCACTGCAGCATAGAGTCTATTGTGCATCTATTCAACTTTTGGTTAAGCACACAAGAACATGCCATTGTTATTGCAATTTTAGCTGGAAATTTCTTTCATCTCCATTGCATATTATTGTCCTTCAGAAGGATCTTCTTTCACACTACTGCCAAAACAAGAAAACTGACTGATTCATTCTGTGAATGCTGAAACTTTACAGCTTATGAGGAGATTTATCAGTTACATCTGGGTCATCTGACAGGTGCTGCGACGGAAGCAGGTGGACACGCCTGAGGTCAAACAGGTGTCTGTTAGACGGTTTGCCACGTTTGACCTTTTTGGCAGGAAAAGGCTTGTGACACAAGAAGACCCCAGTGATACCTCAGATGACCAGTGGGTGGAGTACAGAAGTGTCTGCTTTCCTGAGTACAGTGCCTTTCTCAGGTACACACACTTGAATGGTCCCACTCAAGGCTCTAGTTTCATGCTGGTAGAAATGAAGCACAGTGACTGTGCACTACACACAGTGGTGGACGTATTCACAATCCTCAATCTTCTAAGTAAAAGTACTAGGTGGTTTTTGAATTTTCAACATATTTTTCAATGTAACAAATATTTCACAAAGATGATTCAGTCAAGTACTTCCTCTACAACTCTGTGATATGAACTTGTGACATTTGTAAATCCATGACATGTCATATCTGTGCTCACTTTGTGATTGATTTTCCTTTGTTACATTACCATTAGTTTCAGAGGCTCTTTGTCTTTTTTCACTGTCTATGAGAAAAATAAAACAAAAACGCAATATGGTTTTCTCCAAAGACTGCTGTCTAATCCTTTATATTGTTATGTCTCTCAGGGATAACCTAGGCCCTCTGAGAGTTAATGAAGTGCTCAACAGTTTTGACAACACCGGTAATGTCTGTAAGTACATACTTTATCTTACTACTTTAATGTATTGTGTTTGTGTATTGTGTGTGTTTGTGTTAGTGCGAGAGATGTTCACAGTTTGTTTTACCTGCACTACTCTCTCGCTTTTATCCCATCCTCACACACACACATGCGCACACACACTAGAAGTTTGAGTTAGGCTCATGCTGTGTGCTGTTAGTGTTTGATTGATGGTTTGATGGAGGTGGTTTGATGATTCCATCTCTTTTAATGGGAGTATGTCTCTTGTGTGGCTTCTGCAGCAGTTTATCATGTGCTTATTCCTCTCAGTTACCTTCAGTTGTCCTTTAGAAGGAGAGTGGGCTGCAGTCTTCTTATTGCATCAGTTGACAGTGATGAGAGGTTTGGGAGAAAGGAAAGAGCATGACTCAAACGGGGATTTGCACATGCTCCATGATATGGAGTGAAATTGCATCAACTGAAACACAAAATCCTTGATTTCACCTTCATTCTGTGAAGTTTTTGTGACACATTTAGCTTGACTGAGTTCACTTCTGGTCGAGTTTAATTCAGTAAGGCTTTACGTTCGGTTCAGTTATGTCCTATAGCAGTCAAAGATGTATTTCAACGAGACATGCATGAGCGTAAACAGTACAATCTCTCTCTCTTTTTGGATCCGTCCAGAAGGATAGGATTTTGGCAATGTTTGTTTATGCAAACCATGGATATGTTGAAACTGCGTTTCTTTATGTTGCAACTTTAGGTTTCTTTATGTTCAGTTTTTTATTTTGTCACCACAAACATGGTTGGAAATTGCTCCGAGTCTCCTTCAGGATCTCCAGTGTGCCATGCTTACAAATGTCAAATGCTGTGGTCCTTTGTCAAAAAATAGTGGTTTTACCCTTACAAAATGTTCGTTTGTTTTATTAATATTTTATTGTTTCATCAACAATTGACTGTAACAAGTTGTCATAGAGCACCAAAATAAGATGGAAACAATTCTGAATACAAACATCAAAGACAAATATGAAAAATTAAGAAATATAAAGAGTAGGGAAGCAAAAAGAGGTTTAACAGGAAAAGAAAGAAAGGAAAAAATTCATAGAGAACAATATAACAATATAACAGTACAACAGTAATACATGAGCTGGAATTACCATCAACCTCTTGATATATAAGAGTGGTACTTTTCTCCTCTCAAGTGATACTCCTTCACTTTATCAAGCAATCTATATGATAAGCGAATGAGGGCCCACACTTACAAATGTTGTAACGCTGTCTTAAACGCTGTGGTCACTGGCTTGACAAACGTCTTGGCTGTAATTCCTCCACCATCACCTCAGATCATAAACTTGTAATGTGAATGGGATTTTACAAGTTGTGTAGTAATGTTACGTAGCCTGACAGGAACAAATGTGAACGTGTCAGTGGTTTTTGTAGAAAATTTAACTGCTGACATTTTATCCCGGCAACTCGGCTGATAGCAGACAAAGTTGATGTAATTGCATTGTTTTTCTTGCGTTACCAATATATTTTGGTTAATTAGTGACTTAAAAAACAACTTTATTGCCATTTTTATTTGCCATTGACACCTCACACCTCAACAGTAAGTAAAGATTATTATGAAGTGATTAGTGATAAAACTATGGGTAAAGTTCATGCTTCACAGAACTGTTCTACTGAAATTTTCTTAGGTACAACGCGATGAGATGAGGTACGGCAAAGGTCAGGGGTTAGAGTTAACCAGCCAGATGGCTCTACAGGAGTCAGGGTCAGAGGTGTAGGTCATGTCTAGGGGCTACTTCATTGTACAATGGGATCAGACCATGACCATATAAGTCATGACAGGACTCAGTGGCAGCTCTCATTCCAACCTGCTAGAATGGATAATCCCCTTTCTCCACATGTAGACAATGGGATCAATACCTGTTTATTTGAAGAGAGAAAACAAAGTCGTCATAATGATTTTGCCTTTTGGCACTCGTTGTGATTTGCAAATACCTCATCCTTCTACTTTCTCTCCCTCCTTTAGTACATAAAGTACTAACTGACATAAAGATCTCTATACTACTGCAAGCATACCCCCCTCATCCCTCTGTCTCAACCCTCTTTCCATTTCTCATCTTTCTTCCTTCCACCCCTCCATCCCTCTCTCCTCCCAGCTGGAATCGTGCTTGTCCAGATGGGTTACTGAGTTCCTGACTTCGCCGGTGGATTAGCACAGTTGGACATGAGAGCATAGAGGAGGGGAGTGGGGAAAAGGGGGAGAAAAGGGGGGAGATGGTGGGTGGGCATGCCAGAGGTGGAGTGTGTGCCTGTGTGGATGTGTGAGTGTGTTTAAGGAGTGAAGAGCCACTCGCAAGGGGACCTCGTTCCTCAGACAATGAGCCAGCCATCTCCCTCCTGTTCTCCATCCCATGTTTGGGACTAGTAATGCGTGAGATCAATTAGGATTGGTTGAGAGGATGCTCTGAAAGGCCCAGAGGTGACCCTGTCAGAGCTCTTGGGTATATTTTTCAGGGCGGGAATCAAAGAGAAAACCCCTCTAAATATACACACACACACACACACACACACACACACACACACACACACACACACACACACACACACACACATTTATGTATACTCCTACAAAAAGACATTACAAGTCTATAAAGACATATAATGCAGACAAACTTATGCTTGCGAAAAATCTACGCAGTCTTGCTAATAAACACATACTCACTTCGCCCACCATCACACCCTCTCCACCATTCCTGCTATCTTGATAATCCCCCACCCCTGAGGTGTGGACAAGCCCAAATCCTAGGGGTCCTTGTCCTCCTGAATAGCAGGCTAAAAAGCCTGGCCGGATTAGTCCACTGCCTCCAAAATGTGTGGACTCAGCTTAAAATTGCTGCCCCCTCTCAGCGTGACCCTCTCCGCTGGCTATTGTACTTGTCCCACCAGTGTGCACGTATGTGAACAATATGTTGTTTTTTAAGGTGACGATAAGCTGGAGTCAATGGTTTCATTTCAAGACCACAGGGTCAAGGAAAGAGTCTCGATGAAAATGTTTTAGGAAATGGAGAGTGTGTCTTAGAGATGACATCACATCCCAGAGGATACTCAGATAGCATAATATAGATATTTGAATATTTGGGATATTGTATCACTTCTGCCCACATTCGATAAGCATTTCATGAAGAATTTATGAAAACATTTGTAAAATATGTTTTATGTATTTTATTATAAGATTGACAACCAAATGAAACCATATATTGGGTCATCAAAATTTTCATTTTCACTGAAAGAACTATTTAAGTCATGATGACGTAATATTGTTGGGCCAAACAAACTTGTTGTCTTACATCTTGAGAACAGGAGCTATGGTACTTCTTCCATTTACATATCACACTTGCCTGTATTGTGATTTTGATACATTTTTTGCTGAACTGTGCAGCCTAAAAGTGAGTCTAAGAATAAAATTGACAAAACCATATTAAGGCTTGAATTAATTTCCCAGAAGCAACTCAGACCGGGTCCAGATTACACTCTCGGGTCTTGATTTCTTGTGTCAACTTCTGTGTTACCCAGATCTGAAGGCAACCGTGCATACTCGCTGTCAACCCTGATCACATGGTACATCATGATCATAGCAGGAGTAAATATTTTAGTGAATCGGTAGTCAGTGTAGTAAATATATGATATTGAATGAAAAAAAACGTCTGGATTTTGATTTGTAGACACTGAATTGGCTAGAAAATTCAATCATATCCCAATCCCAATCCAATCCAAGCCCAATTGGCTGCAGATTGTTTTATTGTTGGAACTGGAGGTGAAATATGATTTTTTTAATTCTTTGAAACATATTAACAAATTATTGATATAGATTGGGGATACATGATGTTAGGAATTTTATATTATCGGATATTGATATGAAGCCGTAATATACGCCTTTTAAAGTTCAAATCTGCCAATAAACACTGAGAGGAAGATGAAAACGAAGAAGACACCACTACTGCGATTTGCAATAGATTTTCCGCAAGGATTCAGAGAGGAGGGAAAAAGTCTGTGCAGTTTTACACAACCATCTTAGAATAGCTATGTGATGTTAAATCATCCATCTTTACTCACTACATCTTAGCCTTTCCCTCAGGTTACAGGTTAGGAAATTCTTTTTAAAGTACAAAAATGTTATCTTATCGCTGTCGGCTGAAAAAAAATCCATATCTGGCATCTGTAATGAAGATACTCGCCTAAGTTTAATCTTGATGAAGTGTCCAAGTCCAGAGCGCTCCCTCTGCTGGTCGTCCAGAAGTCCTGGAGCTGCAGTTACATTTGTAACTCGTTATACATTGTCAATGAATAATTGGGCCTATTTCAGACCGGTCTCAATCACTTTGAACTATATGAACTCTGAACTTCCAACCTTTCTGGTTCTTTAGCTGACAGTGGGGGCTTGTAATTGTAAGAGAGCTTTGTGCTGCCGTTGTTTGGGGTTTTAGGGGGTGCTTGTTTCCTGCTAGGGATCAGGATTTTGGGACACAATACAGGCCCTTGGGGTTGGTTGACTAAGAATGCATCAGAGGAGGTGTATGTGTGTGTGTGTGTGTGTGTGTGTGTGTGTGTTTGAGAGGGTTTAGGTAGAGCTTGTTGACATTGCAGAGCTTTTGGTAAGAGGGCTTGTTGGGCTGCAGGGTTACTTGTTGGGCTCATGTTCCGGGAGAAGGTCACACCAACGCACACAGACAGGAATAAATTATCTTTGCTGCTTGTTTTAGTGGTTTTGAATCCTCGAACTGGAAGCCGGCGATGCAGTTCAGCTCCAGCCTCATTGAGGGCGATGCTTTCTCCGCTCCTGAATTGGATGTGTGTGTGTCTTTGTGTGTGTGTGTGTGTAATCAAGAGGCAAGCATCCTAATGAAGCCTAATAGAGCCTTCTTCACTACAGCTGTCATTGTCTGAATGGCTACTAGCCTTTCAGCCTCTCAGTCATCCCTATTATCTCCCACAGACTTCACCTATCACCCCCGCTGGTAAATACTATAAGCCCAGAATGTTTGAGTGTTGTGAGGGAGGAAGGGGGGGTCAGGGCGCTTAGCTGGTCATTTCTGTGTGTATATCTGATGTTTGCTGTGGTACACTGGCGACTGTTCGTGACGGGAGGATGTCTGTAAAGAGGAGAGAGGATAAATGTCAGCGTAAGTAACATATTCAGAGTCTGATGTAGACACGTAAATATCAGCTGATCATCTCTGCACATGACGACCTTGTGTCCTTGTCACTTCCGGTTGTAGCGTCGGACAGGTGCGTGTGTTTTCTGTATCCAGTGGATCTGCCACAGTCACCTATGTGTGTTTAATGTGTTGTAAAGTGTCTAAGTGTTCTGAGTGACTGCGTGTGTATGCGTATGAGCATGTATGTGTGTGTGTTGTAATAGGTGCCCCCCGTAGCCTCCCCTTGTGCCAAGCCTTTAGCGGAGCCCTGTTTGCATAATTATGCTAATTCATTGTGCCATAGTGCTAATTAGACCTTGTTAGACAATAGCGCTAGACTAGGAGCTGGCAGGCACACACACACACACACAGACAGACAGACACACACACACACACACACACACACACACACACACACACACACACACACACACACACACACACACACAGCTCACTCAGACTGTTGTGTCAATGACAAGGTTTGCGGTCCCCCCCTGCGCTGTTTATAACATGCTCTCTATAGAAATGGTTCTCTGCTCGTGCGCTCTGGACTGAGCTCAGGTGTCTCTTACGAGTTTGATTTAAGCTAATGGAATAAAAATCAATGTGGAACAAGAATACCCCACATGCTTCTTCAAAGTCTAATAACATGGGAGCATGCCCATATTCTTGTTCTCTCGTATTCCACAGAGCTGCTGTTAATTGCTCCTTTGTCAGCAATGTGCTATATTTTTCTAAACTCCACTTATGCTATCCTTGTACGTCATTATAATAACACCTGAGTTTTCTTTATGATTGACACTGTGATTTGATTTAGTCCAGGAACTGTGCTTAAAAAAAAACAATTTAATTATTATTATTATTATTATTATTATTTTTTTACATCATATCGGAATGAAATATAATAAATGTACCTACTACTCCTTAAGATTGTTTGAAAGGTAATCAAATATTGATGTTGTCAATAGAATCTTTGAAACTTATAGAAATAGAAGCATATTTTTATATTGTTATATTGTATTATTCAAGACATTTATTCAACCTTCTAATGTCAGTGGAGTTTTCAGATTGTGAAGTCTCTACCATGTTAAAGGGGCTCTGTGGAACTTCAGTGTTGTGCTGTGAACTGTTCGCTAGCAGACCCCTCTCAATTTTCAACTTCAATTTCAGTTTCAAAGAGCTTTATGTGCATGTGAAACTAGTGTTTACATTTACAATTACAACAATAACAAAATATGTACATTGCCAAAATAAGTGTGGTATAAAATCCACAAAAAAACATACATAAACAAAAGAAATGTGGTTTTGTTCTTAAATGTGTGTATGTATACAAATGGGTACAAAAATTCTCTCTCTCTAAGCTGAAGTTAGCTAACGTTGCTTTGTGTAAGCGATTGTCTTAACATTACATCCTTTGGGCTATCTTGGAATATCCTATACCTTCACAAATATATCCGCGGTCCAGCAGCATTAAACGACTTAAGGTTGTTTCAAGTCTCGTCTTTCACATCACGTTACAATCTGCTCACATATGGCCAAAAAAAGAAGAAGTGATAAATACATGTAAATTGCTAAAAGTTGTTTTTATAATGAAAATCTCATAGGCACTACGACATTTGTTAGAAATAAAGCTAAACTACTTGCTGAAACGGACATTTTTCTGGTGGTAACAGGAGTTTACAAGATTTTTTTCTAGTATAAAATTGAATAAATTATATTGGTAATGGTGTTATAGTATTATATTTCTCTTTCTGTAACAAATGTAGAAGTTATTAGGGACATTAAGTTGTAATGAGTAAATGAGTAATCTCATTTCTAAATAAGCAAAACAAAACATACTAATCAAGGAAATTAAGTACTTTCTTCACTTTTGTTGGTTCTTTCCTGTCATAAAAAACAACAGACTGAAATGCTCCTTGACTGTTGTTCAAACACATTTTTAGCCATTGCCACAGTAATTGTTTCTAAGTCAATAATTTGACCGCTAAACACAGAAAGACAGTTGCACAGTAAATGGATGTGGATGCGTGTGCACATGTGCATCTAGTGTGTGTCACTTTGTGGTGCAGGAGTGGGGGTTGGAGGTAGTGTAAGCAAGACTTGAGTGGCTTGAGGGCACATTGAAAGAGTTGCCGGTTGACTTAATTGAAAGTAATTGATTTTCGCTTCTCCAGCCTTGTCTCCTCCATCCGTTCACTGGGGGAAACAAGAAACAGGGACTTGCCTGAAGTCGCGTTGGGTGTTGGAGGCTTCTTGACACTCGAGAAGTAAACAGTCGCCACACTATATCTGAACAAAACTTGATGCTAATGTGCAGATGCAGACATGGACGTTTATGAGCATGCACACACATTCATGCACGCTGAAAGTCCCTGCAGTAAAAGCCCCATTATGACTTTGAACACAATGGGGATTGAAGGTGAGCTGTTGGGTGTAGCTTTGCTCAAGGAGTCCACTCCCATTATAGCCAGCAGTTGATTATGTGAATGTGTGCATGACTGAGTGTGTGTGTGTGTGTGTCTGTCCAGATGCATGTGCACGTGTGCACTATTACCAGTAAGCGGTGGGGATTAAGTTCAGGAAATGAGTAGAGCGTTAAAGGGTGCTTCCCTGCCCAGTGCTCCTGCATTGTCACCACTGCTAATACTCAGCTAATTACAAGGACATACTTTAACAGCAAGCTCAGTCCGTAACCCCTCATGTCTCTCCACTCCGTTCCCTCCCTTTCTTAGGTTACCCCTCACCCTAGAATTAGGATATAAAATGAAAGAGAGAAAGAAAAGAGAAAGAGTAATAACAGGTCGCTCCCCTCCCTAAAAGCTCACCCTCCCTATGGACGGATACAATTATTGGATTTTTCTCCATTTAAGTCACCGAACCCCTATGTGCCCCTCCTAGCAATGTCCCCTATGGTGCCTAAGCTCAGCATACACTGGCCCCTCAAATAATGTAACACAGGCACATAAAGAAAGAGAGTGAGACTGTATAATATGATTTAGTTGTGATTACCCATTGGAACATCATCTCATCTAGGAGGCCATATTGTCAACACGATATATTCTGCTCCAGGGCCCTTCTCTTCGGAGCTTTTCACGATGTGTATACAAGATACAAGATGTGTTAAAAGCTAACGAGGCCGGACAAAGAAGTGCTCCAGCTGTGCTGTTAATTCCCATACAGCACAAGTAGTTATGCTTGATTAGTTGCTATGCCAACTCTTGTGGTAATCATCGCTAAGCTTATTATAGCTACTTCTTAGGATGTAATAGTAGCTTTTGATTGAATCACAATGTTGTTTACTGTAACTTCAAGGTAGAAAACTCCTGCATCTGCATTAGCTTTTGTTACGACCAGGGCCTAAGGGAAACCCTGGTGCAACATGAATGTGAGACTCCCCTCTTCCTCCAAGCACCACCAGCAGCAAAGCATTTTTCAATAGATTTATTAACAAACATTTTTCACAATCACAATATGCTGGCAGTCTGGAACAGCAGAGGAGAGCAGGAACTGGGCGGAGCCAACCTTTAAACTTCCGGTTCCGATGCCGCAGCCAATCAGCTCCCTGCGGCAACCTGCAACCACTCAAACACACCTGCAATCAATCTCACACACACTCATACTCAAACAGGTAAAAGAGGGATATTAAAAGACAAATAGAAACATATGACCTCTAGGGTCGTAACACCTCCCCCCTTAAAACTGAACATTTCTCCTGAAAGAAATGTTCAAGCAATGCAACCGGGTGTAGATCACATGTCTTTTCCCCCTTAAAACCAATTTACATAAAAACAGGACCCAAAGCCTTATTAGTGGGTGCCACTCCCACTAACGAAATGGCCACCACCATGAGGAGAGAACACAAAAAGCAAATACACCAACTGTGGTAAAACACACCAAAAACAGCAACAGGCGCCCAACACAACAGTGGAGTGCAACAGCCACCACGCAAAAAGGTGTCACTGTGTAGCCACTGCTACACACAAATGTTGCCAGCTTACACCTAAGCTGCAACCACAAGTGACCCAACAAAAGTGAACTGCCACTACCACACCCAAAATGGACACCTTGTGATTTCCAACCACACGTTACTGTTAAGGAGTGTAACAAAGAGACAAAGTGACCGGACAAACTGGGAAGACATACCCACCACTCAAGATCCACTGATCTGGGGAGTGACGCCATCCCAATCACACTAATTAATACACTAAAGCAGCAACACCTACATGACCAAACCAAATGTGGACTGCAACAACCACACAAAAAGGCATCACACTGTAGTCACCACTACACAAATGTTGCAAGCTTACTCTTAAGCTGCAACCACAAGTGACCCTACAAAAGTGGAGTACAGTTACCACAACCAAAAGGTCACAAAAAGTTACTGCACACAAGTATTAATAAGGGCCACACATCACAACGTGACCAACACAAAAGCAGCCATCTCACACAAAACTATGTTGCTGTGCAAAGTATACACGAAAGGAAACAAAATGCAGAGACACCCCAACTACCTGCCTACAAAAGGTGGCTAACTCACCTAGCTAGTCTTCAGTGGCTTGCCGAGCTCGAGGCATCTTTAAACGCTGAACTCAGTGAATAACCGAAAACCAGAAACCTAGTCAACTGCAATCACTGAAGCGTACCCCCACCCAGGATTACCACCAAAAATAAGAAAGGCAAAATAACAAACATGGCAACTCCTTGAAAATGCCCAGCAGCTATCTGGTCAGGGCGCTCAGACAGACACAAAACATGCAGCAACAACTTAAAAGAGATGACCACTACACTTAACTAAAGGCCACTTACACAAACAAACTAAACCAAACCCCATCTACCTCACCTCATGGACATTCAGATCCCGGACGAGCCCCCAATTGTTACGACCAGGGCCTAGGGGAAACCCTGGTGCAACATGAATGTGAGACTCCCCTCTTCCTCCAAGCACCACCAGCAGCAAAGCATTTTTCAATAGATTTATTAACAAACATTTTTCACAATCACAATATGCTGGCAGTCTGGAACAGCAGAGGAGAGCCTCCAGGAACTGGGTGGAGCTGGCCTTTAAAGTTCTTGTTCCAAGGTAACAGCCAATCAGCTTCCCAGGACAACCTGCAGCCACTCAAACACACCTGCAACCAATCACACACACTCACTCAGGTAAAAAGAGGGTTATTAAAAACAGACAAACATTTATGACCTCTTGGGTCGTAACACCTCCCCCCTTAAAACTGAACATTTCTCCCCTGAAGAAATGTTCACGTTCAGAAATGCAATGGAGTGTTGAGCAATCACAAGTCTGTTCCCCCTTAACCAATCTACATAAAAACAGGACCCAAAACCTGGTTAGTGGGTGCCACTCCCACAGACAAAATGGCCACCACCATGAGGAGAGAACACAAAAAGCAAATACACCAAAAACAGCAACAGGTGCCCAACACAACAGTGGAGTGCAACAGCCATCACACAAAAAGGTGTCACTGTGTAAAGTATAAATCAGCATAAATCTAAACTGGATTTTTTTTTCATGATTTCACTGTTGTTACATTGGAGACTTAATTTACCTGATGGGCCACAGACTGAAGATAATGACAGCTTGATTTTACCCAAACCTACCAATTAGTGCAAGAAGTCGCCGTTGTATACAAGCCAAACAGTTGTCTACCCAGAAGTGGCGGTTTTTGAAGCGGTAAAATGCAGGACATCTTAAAAACCCTTTTTTATTCTTGCACTAACTGTCCATGCATACAGTGCTTAGTTTGCTACTGTGCCTGCATGCATATTTGTCATAAAACAAATATGCTGAGTCTGCTTGCATCATACAGAGCTTAGTGATTAGTGCATGGTAGTTCATTAGTGCTCCCCTAACTCTTGTACTTATCAAGTGAACCTCTTTGTACTTCTCAAGGCACAAGTGTGCACGTGTGTGTGAATGTCCCTGGTGATGTTTAAAACAAATAGATGATTGATGTGATTAGTGTGTTGGTCTGGGAGTGTAACCACTGTAGTAAATGGCTACATAGGCATATGGGAATAGGATTTGGCCCAGTGCCAAAAGCCCAGTTTGTGTTTGTGTGCTCGTGTGTTTATGTATTTCCTGCTTTGACCTGGTTTCACCATTTTCACCTGATTAGAATAGTTTGTTTTTCAAGATTTTCTTTTTTAGATTTACAACACAAACACACCATTTTTTGATAAGGATTAAGTTTTTTAAGAAACTAGAAAATGCTCTAAGTGCCTTACAGGAACGTGGTTTCTTGGTTCTGTTTGTAAAGGCTGTCGCTCCCACTGGTACTATACGTTATGGCTTTGACTTCATCTTCTGTTAAATTTGTAAAATATATTCCTTTAAGTCTTTGGAAGTACAGAGAGTTAACTTTAATTATCAATAAATGGATCCTAATTTACTTGGACTTATGCCTTAAAAAATCCGAACAGAGAGGTGGAGCAGCTGCCTGTCAGCCTTCAACCTGTCAACATGTTTTTGCTTAAACTGCTAATGTGTTTGCTATTTAGCTAAGGAGCCATTAACTTGCTTAGTGACTCACTATACAGCTCTAATGCACAAACTGCTACAGTACTTGTTCACTCTGTCAGTCCCTGTCTATCTGGAGACTCTCTAAATAGCCCCACAGGGCCCTTTAACTGTCAGTCAGCTGTGCTAATGCTAAAGTAGGTGTTGACGCTAATGGGTGTGCTAAATGCTAATGTGAGCTAGCGTGGGCCTCTGAGGGGAAAGTTAACTGATTTTCAAGTGGCCCCCTGAGAGACTGCCCTAATCGCTAACTAGCTGTAGCATCTCTCCTGGGCTCCAGGCTGAAGAGACTAAAGCTGTCCGTGTAATTCTAACCGCTAGCTGCCATATTGTGCAGCGGCTGTACTCTCTCATTTCAGAATATTCAAGGGAAAAGGATTTCAATAAGTGGTCTGTTTCAATTAGCCATTTGAAAAAAAAAGAAACAGTCAAAGAACGAGGCTGCGATGAAATACCATATATCCTTATGGTTTAAATATTATCAAACACAACAAAATTGAACATTTAGGTTTCCTTTAATTGTAAAGTAACACACACACACACATACACACACACACACACACACACACACACACACACACACACACACACACACACACACACACACAACTTTTTACTCTCTTATTCTATCTGTCTATTGGTCCACAGCAGGTCATGGCGCCACAGATCTTTGTGTTTGCCAATTGAGGCTGAAACTCTCTCTCCCTCTCTCTCTCTCTCTCTCTCTCCCTCTCTCCCTCTCTCTCTCCCTCTGTCTCTCTGTCTCTCTCTAACTTTCTTTTTTTTTTTTTTTTAACAAGATTTATTGTAATTTTTGTGTCACTGCAAACACAAACAATACTCACCAGAAGTCCAATTTAGGGCAGATCAGGATACAATAGTTGAAACAAGTAATGAGTGAGTGATTTTAAACAATTCAAAATGACACCGATGGGCTCAGTGATAAGGACAGTGCCCCTGAAAATAGAGCCAGACTATGCGGAATCACATCTGACAAAAAATGCTACGCTACTACTGCTTTTTGCTTTTTGTTTCATTTATCTAACCCTAAAACAATTCCAGCGAACAATGACAACCTTTCACCGCATATATTACCCTCTTTATTTCTTTTTCTCCAGACACACAGGGGTACAGGCCTGATGTAGCAGTAGGTTCTGATGTAGATAAGCAAAGTAATTATTTTTGAAGACTCATATGTACACAACAAACCAGTGTGCAATATGTGTGTTTTTGCACTTAATATGTATGTGTGTGTGTATGTGTGTGTGTGTGTGTGTGTGTGTGTGGGTGTCGGTGGGTGTGTGTTGTGTGTGTGTTGTGTGTGTGTGTGCACGTGTGTGTGTGTCTCAGTAGGGACAGAAGGGATTACAGGGAGATTGGTGTGCATTCAGGATGCTGGACGGATCCCCCTCCAAACTCACTGTTACCCCACTGGGCCTTTCATCAAATGTGTGTGTGTGTGTGTGTGTGTGTGTGTGTGTGTGTGTGTGTGTGTGTGTGTGTGTGGTGTGTGTGTGTGTGGCGTCTGTGTGTGTGTGTGTGTGTGTGTGTGTGTGTGTGTGTGTGTGTGTGTGTGTTCAGGGCTAGATAGGAAGGGTTAAAGTGTGCGATCCCAGGTGGAGACATAATTTTTTAGGATCTTGCATATTCTTCTTCCCTTTCTTTCTTTTGCTACTTCTCTGTGTGTCTGTTGACTTAATTTCTTTTCATCTTCCTCTCAGTGCAGTTTTTATTATGCTGTTGAAACATCCTCTTTGGAAAAACAGGCAGGGCACAAACAAAAAATTATAAAACTTCCAGCCTGATATTTGTGCATTTGACTTTTCACTGTTAAACACCATTACAAAGCGAACAGTGGTGATGCTGTCCACCATTAGGGCCTTTGAGTATCAACATTAAACATTCCTCCTTGATCACTTAAGACACAAAAGTTTAAGATGTAAAAACAGGGAAGAAATCTATAAACATACTGAGAAGTTTCTTTAAAGTAAACCATACATTTGGGAAGATTGGTAAAAGTTATAGCTTGCTATGTCAGAACCAAAGGTTCTAATTTTCTCTTCCTGTGCTGCTGGTGACATCTTCCCTCCCTGTTTCTATCCTTTCCACCCTCTTTTGCTGCGCTCCTTCCCTCCCTCTCTGCCTTCCTCTCTCCACCCACCAGTGATTGCACAATCTTCCCATCACCACCATAATCATAACAGCCCAGACTCGATGCCACTGTGTAACCACTGCCAGTCCGAACAAACACAAATTCGCACGCACGCACGCACGCACGCACGCACGCACGCATGCACGCACACAAGCACGCATGCACGCACATGCGTCCTGGAGGAGAAATACAGTTGGAGCTTTTATGCTGCTTTCCCAAGTGGCTGTTTTCGAGCACAGCCACAATGGAGGGCCTAATGTGGATTTGTTTAGAGAGCTGGTTAATTGGAGTGGGATGCTCTAATTGCACCTCTTTCATGGTGTGTGTGTGTGTTTGTGAGTGTGTGTGTGTGTGTGTTTTGTGGATGTTTGTGTGTGTGTGTGTGTGCGTGCCAATGTGAGTGTCACCTGGCCTTTGTTTGGACTGTGTGCGGGAAAACATTTGCTCAGCTATAACTCCCCTGCACAAACAGTATAAGCTACATAACACACACATAAGGGGTGTGAAGTGTCTAAGTACAGACAGCGAGGGAGAAACAAATAGAGAAAGAATACGCGAGTAATCAGCCTTTATGTTAGATTTAATCTACTATATGTGCAGAGCCGCCCTCATCTTTACCCGTATGGTACATGTGTTTCTGTACACTGATTTCCTCTGTCTCTTTTTGTCAGCGTTGTCCCCCAGTTGGGGGTGCTCTAAGTCTTTGTATGACTTCCACTGCCGGGGCATGTTGTGTATGCATGTCCAGTGTATCAAAGCCTCTTTGCCAGTTTGTCTTCTGTGCTGTCATATCACGGTGTCCTGGTATGCCTTTACCCTGAGACACATACCACAGATATACACAGGTTTTTATAAATGATAGTGGTTAGCCCTTACACATATCACTGTGACAAATTAAATGATAAACCTGTGCAAATGAGTGTGATGCTGCCATACAGGTCATAAAGGTGACTAGTTAGTATGAAGATTATCTGGATTATATACTACCACCCTGAGTGTGAGCAAAGTGAGTTAAGTCTTATAATGGTAGGAATAATCCTGCTGTTCATTGTGGCATCGTGTTAGCGAACATTTTGCGACATTCTTATGTAAACTAACAAACACAACGGGCAATATCGAGGGCAACAAATATTTAGAAAAAACAAGTCAAAAGCGAAATGATAAAATTAAAAAAAGAGTACAATAATGAAAACACATCATTGAATGTATTGACAGTTGGCTTTGTCCGCTGCCCTCGCTCTGAACCTTTTCTTTCCCTGCCGTCTCTGTCGTCCACACCACGCACGTATCCATTTGTTTTCCACTTCGACTTTCCCTCTTTACCCTCTGTCTGTCCGGCTCCCTTTCGGTCTCAGTCCACCATCCACTTATGATGATTGTGTGTGTTTGTGTGTGTGTTTTTGTATATGTGTGGGTACCTCTGTGTGAGTGCAAACACATGGCGTGCCCTAAGTGGGCCATAGGCCTAAAGCTAATCAATGATAGTCATTTAAGCCCATTCTCATCCTGCAAACACACACGGACAGACACACACACCACAGTGCTTTGCTGATCAATTGAAAATAAGTGTCATTCACTTTTGCTCATCTGCTAGAGGACACGGGCAGAGGCAGGACGGTTCGTCTCTGTCTCCCTTTAGACTTCGCTTTGTTTCTTTGTTTACCTCGGCGTTTAGTTTTCATTGTTTGGCATTATGAGACGAGAGTGATCTCTTTTGTTAGCATAAAGTGATTTGTTTCTCTTTTCTTGTGTGTGTTTGCGGGGTCAGTCTAAATGGAGATGTATTATTAGCAACCATTCTGAGCACAGTCACTGTAGTTCCCTAGCAAGGCAATCAGATCACTTAAGAGGCTGCTTGGTCTATGGCCTAAAGCTTCCTGTCTCTCCATGTATGTGTCTCTCTCTTTCGATCCTTTAATGCCCCCTCTCCAGCGCACACAAAACCCCCAGCAGCCATCGCCATCACCCCTTATCTTCTCCCTCCTCATCCTGCCTCTTCTCCTCTCTACCACCCCTGCCCTTTACCTCCATGGGGAAAAAGGACAAGGTCATGAAGATAAACATAGAAAAGTAAAAGTGGAAGAGAGAGACAGAGAGCTGAAATGAACCATCTCATTTGGACATTAGCCCCTGGGCAGCTGTGGTGAGAGGCTAGCTAGCCTAGCGGATAATGCCCAATTGTGTATGAGGCATTATTTAGCTTCAGTTAGCCGGCTCCTTTGACAAGCTATTACTGGAGAGAATGAAGAGCAGGGTAATGCAAGTCTCCCTCTGTGTGTCTCGGTGTGTGACAGGTGGGTAACTGCCCCTGGGCCCAAGTGGCATACACATTGCTTTACTTACACATAACTGGTGCAGAAATACACACTAATGCACGTGTGTATTTGTGTGCATGTGTGTTTGTATGTCTTGACAGCATGCTTAGTGGACTGTTTCCATCCATGCATGCACAGTGATGACAACAGTGCCATAGAGACTCAGAGTAGGCTGCTCACTAAAATCTCCCTTAACCTCGGTGACACTGACGAGTTTGAAAGTGAAACCCATGAAACAGCAAGTGTTGACCCAGAATCATAAATAGACATCCATATCAAAACCATGTTGCTTATAGAAAAGTAGAACCCGACAGATACTGGAGTTTCAGGACAAATACCGATATTGTGGTATGTAAAATAAAATAAATTCAGATATTAATATATACTGATATTAGTTTGTACATACACAGGAAATGCACATTGTCACACATTTTTTGCCTATATCCCTCTAACAGTTGTACATTTACTGTTGTAAATATGCTGGCATAAATGTCTCCACAGTATAATACGCTTCAAATACATTTTATTTATATTCACAAAATTATTGTTTTCAGTAGCGATTAATTTCCGACGTTACCGATTAGTTGATTGATCACTTAGTCCTTAAAATGAGGCAGAGCTGATGTTTTCGGCTTGCTTCTTTTTCCCCTAACAACCCCTATCAATCCCATCAACCTTGATGCATTTACTACAAATATTGTTTTTCAACATGTAAGATAATTTCATCCTTGTAGGGCCTGTTTTTATTTTTCCCTTATCTATAGACAGTATTGTCAAGTTGATTTACTCATCAGCTCATTGATTGCCAATTTGAACAGCTCACGTTGTCTTGTGTAAAATGTTATCAATATCAAATCAAAAGCAAATCATAACAGAAATGTTTTATATGATGTGACACATAATGCATTTGATAGACATCATTATCAAAAAGATGGTTCATCACATAGTCCAACAAATAATTCATGTTGTCCACCCATTCTACCTTGTTTTATAGTTGTTTATATACCTATTATGTATCATACAGGTATCTCGTCTGCAGTAGTGTGAAGCATGGCTCCATAATCTTACTGCTATCATCAGCAATTGCAGATGTTTTAACCTCTGTTCCTTTGCCTCTTCTTCTTTCATTGTCACATGCTTGAATTTCCATGATATCTACCATAACACCCATGAGCCTCAGCAATTGCTGACCACTCAGAGGATCAAAACAACTATTATGCTGTTGTGAATGTTCCACTTATGTTTTTTCTCAGTGCCGACGCCACCCAAGCTCCCTCAGGGGTCGGGTATATATCCACACGACCCGCGTTGCAGTTTGAAAGAAATTTCAAGAGCTACGATGTTCGTCTGATCCGCAGTTCTACTAAGTGTTCACTCTATAAAATGCTCTATAGCCATTAAAAATGGCATCAAGTTTTTAAGGCACATGTCGTATTGCTCTAAAGCACACGTGGGAGGAAGGTACTGTGGAACATGGAAGAGTTAGCTGAGCTCAGACTGTTAAATTTCAGCCCTGTATCCATGATTTTTGGTGCCAGATATATTGAGTCACAGTGCAGAAAACTTGGAGATCCAACAGTGATGATGTAGTTAATCATCACCTTTCAGCTGTGAGAAATACTCAAATTAATACATCAAAGTTAAGTAGATAAAAACATTTAATTTTTCCTTATATTTTTTTTTCATATTTAGTCTAAAATTCTTAAAATAAGTTAAAAAAAAACCTTAATAATAACACTAGAAAAAGTCCAGTATTCGTGAGGATCCTTCCCAGCATATATGCACAGCAAAGTAAAAGACTGATGGGCTTGGGGAGACGAGAAGTGAGGGGAGAGGCCAGAAGAGAGAGAGGAGGATGTCTAATAGAGATATATCATTACACTGTTATATGTGTAAACTATTGTGCTGCTATTGAACAGCAGCAGCATGAGTTTGGCAGTAGGCCATGCACACACACACACAAACGCACACGCTGTGCCTCCAGTGGGGCAGTAATAGAGGGTGTGAGTGTATTAGTCGCTACAGTCCAAGTGTTAAGTGCTGGCCTGGTGTGTGTGAGATCGATGACAGCCGGGCGGCCCCTCATCCACACTAACACACACACACACACATAAACACACACAAGGCTGTGACACATAGCCTGAGGTCAGGGGTCACACACTAACATCACTGTCTCTCAAACGCACACAGACATCTCGCTCTCTACTTCTGTGTGTGTATATGTATCAGAAGCACTTTCTGTGTCTATTACACGTACACACATACACACATACACACACACACACACACACACACACACACACACACACACACACACACACACACACAGCCGTACATATACCCATCCTGTCCTGTGACCGTGGGGAGGGGCCTGCTGTCAAGCACCGGTGGTCCATCGATACTCAGGCAGTGCACTAATGCCTGCTGCCCGCTGATGGACGCTGGCCTGCCTCCAGGGACCATTATACTCACTGGGACACAGACAGACACACACATACCCAAAACACACAGCGCAGTAGCATGGACCACATAAACAAACCTAGAAGTTGACTGCACACAGACAAGGCTCAGACAACACACATACATTTGTCACTAACATTATGCAACTTGGATGTGAATAGAGGGGAAAAGTAAATATGAAAGTGAAAAAAAATGGTTAAACAACTCTGCTCCACTGTGTTTGGAAATCAGCTTCAATAGAGTGCTGTAGGGATAACAAATGTATGTAGGCTAACCCGGAAGTTAGCTTTGCGAATGGAATAGATAGATTAAATTGGCAGAGGTAAAAAGCTAACATTAGGCTATAAACGAGCTACATCGCGGTCGCATGACTTCAGCCACCACTTAGCATCTTACTACACTATACTATACACACTTCACGGTACACTGATCGATCTACAAGTTAAAAAAGTTAGAGTTGGAATGGATCGCAACCAAAGTCCCCTTGTAAGAACTGTTGTAAAGAAGGCTTAGCATCTGCTGTTTAAAAGTCGTGCAAACGCTTTATTATTTATATGTAGGCAATTTACTGGAGTATTTTTATATGTGTTGAAAACTTGCACGTTGAAGTTAACACACATATATAACGCTGTGATCCTACCCTCTCATTGAAGTTGCACGGTGCAGAGGCAAGTGATGGGGGGCTGTGTGGCTATGAGACAGACATCATTCACCCTATTACAAGACACTGTACCGTCAACATGATCCTGAAGCTGTTGTTTAAGTTAAAAAAATTACATAATATTGCTTTAAGCTTGTGTTAACCACAGACTCTATTTCAGCAATCACCAAAAACCCATTTGAAAACCCAGTGACCTTGAGACTGAGTGCCAAAATGCTAACTTAGTTCAGGGATTTAGGACTCACTCATGCGACATGTCACTCATACAACCTTCTTGTGTTGAGTAGTTACAGATTCAGTCATGGTTCGTCTTAATAAAACTCCTTGTCTGACTTTGGCTGCTGTCCCTTTAACAAGTAAGTTAGTCTGCAGACCTGTGACAGTACACGTTTTTGCCTTATAGGACTCATTGTTTCCCCCAGGTTATTTTTGGAGGTGAATAAATTACTGTAGTTGGGAGGCTTTTATTGCAGTGGTGTAGCCATTTGTCTTCACCTTGTGTCACATTATCTTCACTTCACCTGTTTCTCATCCGTGTCGCTCCGTGTGCGTTTAGACAGCAGAGTAGAGAAATTAGCATGACAGTACAGTAAACAACTAAATGAAACAATGGCACATAAATAAGGTAAACAACATGAATTAATCATTTAGTTTTGTTATGGCGGTGTAGGCCTAGCCCCCAGTACATTGCTAAGGGAAACATAGCATAGTATTTTGTGACGCCATTCCACACAGTCCTCTTCTTTCCTGTCCTGAGCCAGGCAGTAGGGTCTTAAGGTCATCGGCGTTAATGTGGCTAAAATCACCAGAGTGCTGCAGGATCAAGTGCGATATTCTGATCCTTTGCCTTGTTATCCATCCAGCTGCAATCCAGACACCATTAGTGCTACTCCTCTCTACTTTACCGTGGCTCTTTGGTCCTTTTCTTCGTGTTTCTTTTCCTTTGCACCAGACCCCTCGTTTTTGCAGCTCCCTCAGATCCACCCAGTTGCACACACTCTCACAGATCTGTATTACTCATTGAGTGTCGGGCTCAGCACCTGTTTTTAAGGTGAATTAACTGAACAACAAATGTGCTGAAGTGTGTAAAAGAGAAGAACATGAGAGAACAGATACCTAGGGGACCCTACAGTGGATGAAGTGAAGTTGGTCCATGTGCCTCAGTTCTTCAGGTACAGTAAATCTTTACCTACAGTCAGATATCAAACTGAAAACCGGCCATAAAGGAAAAGGAACCAAAAATGACAGACACACATTTATGTCATTCATTCGGGAGCAGGTGTTTGTCAGTGGTTGGCTTTATGATCACAAACACCTCATGTACACAAGCAGCAGCTCATGTTGTTGTGTTTTGCGAAATGTCATGTGTTTTTGACCCCCCCCCCCCCCCCCAGATTGATTAACTGATTGATTATCCTTCAAATCTTCAGAGAATGTGGAGTTATGGGGTGTGAGTTTTTACACAGCTTACTCTTGATCATCAAAAGCATATCGATCTGAGACTGCTGGAGTACACTTTGGCATCTGAAAACTAAAGTAAAAACAACCCTGACAGTAGTGTGTGTGGGTGGCCTTGTGGTCTAAAATGTTAACTAATTGCTGCGTACTCTGTTTGAATCTGACTGTCATCCCGTCTCCTTCTTTTTCTTTTATTACTTGTCAAGTCTCTGCTATCAAATAAAAACTTGTCATGAATGCAGCTTCGCAGTTTGATTTGTAATGTTTGCAAAGCATGTCTACTATACCGCCTTGAAGCAACTAAATGTAACTTCATGAAGAAAGATTTGATTATTTAGTCTCATCACCAGATCGTCAAATACTGACAGCTCGGGTGTCAGTATTTATAATAAACCCATCTGTTGGATAGTCAAAAGTTTGTCCTGGCGGTGGGAGTAGATTAAAAATCCCTCAAGTGATAAGAAATTAGCCTCAGTGGGGCTGTTTTTATTAAATCTATTGAGTGCTGTAGGGATGACGATTTTGGTGGGCTAACCCAGAAGTCAGCATTGCCCTGGTCCCCTGTAGAAAAAGTCCTGTGGGATTATTTGATTGGATTTTGGATTATTGCAGAAAGTAAGATCTGTAGCAAGCATATATTTATGATACGTATACATTTTGGTTAGCAGGATAATCTTCACAAATGAAACAAAGGCTATAAACGAACTGCATTGCTGTCACATGACATCAACACCACCTCTACTAAGTTTCTTACTACACAATACTATACACCCCTTACTATAAATTGATCAATCAATCAGTCGTTAAATTGTTTAACACTACAGTGTTCCTCTGAATTAGAGTTTGACAAGCTGTTTAGGAAGATTAATCTACTTTATGATAATGAACATTAAACATTAAAGAGCCTATTAATAACATTCACAACTTGGCAAATACTGGCACTCTGGGTTGGTAGGTTGTATGGGCCACCGCCATGTCAGTATTTGTCCGAGTTTGGAGTGAGACTCAAAAATCAACTATCTTACAAATGGGACTTTTTAAATAAAGCCAGTGTTATCCATTAATGTGGCGTGTGTGTGTATTTATATATTCCTTGGTGCACGCGCATGTGTGAGCACAAAGCATACTATAGTGCCAGTCTCACTGCACTTATACAAGTGCCTAAATAACACACTGAATGAATGCGCTGTAAGGACGTGTAAGAGCAGTGTCTTTGTACATGTTAAATTGTTTGGCATTGACCTCCACGCCTGGCTGTATGCTGTCATTACCAATAGATTTATTTCAGATGTATTTTAGTATTATACAATTTCTCCAGGCTGAGAGGGGCTGCTTTTATGTATAGTAACGATTTGACTCTTTAAAAAATATTGCCGTGTAGCATTGTGATCTCATTCAGTCTTTTGTATCCATGTCTGTCAGCAACAGCAAAATTGAGAACTCAAGTCTGATTTCGTTCCAATGTTGATTGATCTGTACTGTAAGAATTTCTCATTAGAGACGCTAATTACTACCAAGCACGACAACGGAGTCTTTGCTTTATTGGCTCAGCACACATAAAAGACATCCTTAGCACTCAGAGAAACCACAGTCCCATATTGTAATAACATAAAGGGAAAAAGGAAAGTGGAAAATGTTCCAGTTAAGCTCATGGAGGTGTTTGGAGTCTATCAATAGTTGATAGAAATTTATGGCAGGAGAAGTTGATCTTTTGTGCAAGGGATGTGTAGGTGTGTTAGCGGTTACATGCTATTTTTTGTCTCAAAAACAATAAAAAGCCTCGTTAAGCCCTGCCGTGGACAGTGAAGAGAAGAGTTGTTGAGGAGACGGGGACTGGGAGGAGACGAGTGAGCAACACGGAGAGGAGATGAAGACAAAGTGAAACATGATGAGCGAGGGAACAGGGAAAGGACACCTTGAGAGACAGAGAAAACAGTGAGATGGGTCCTGACAGGAGAAGGGAGCTGTCTACTGATTTGCCTGCATCAAAACCAGGCGCCTGTGGGCATCATCACAGGACAGACACACACACACACACACACACACACACACACACACACACACACACACACACACACACACACACACACACACACACACACACACACACACGTGCACACACAGATGCACAGTGATAACCCATCAGCACTGGCCAAGTGTTGTTTAATCCAACCTGACTTGCACTCGACAGAAAAAGCAAATTCACTTCCACTCACAGTCTGGAAAACGGAGCGCTCTTCACATAAATGGCAGCGCTCTGAATTACCACGTTTATGTGTGTATGTGTGCCCACTGGCATGCACACGTGCACACACTCCACAGCTCATGTTTTTATTTTTGCGGTGATTTTTTCAGTGTGTTTGTGCGTGTGTGTTTACATGTATTGGTGGTGACAGCCTCTTCAGCAGTACCCCTCTTCATTGTGTGACAGGCAGATAGCTAGGCTGCTCTGCTCCCTATTGTTTGGGGGCTGTCATCAAACCCTGCTTGTACAGCCAGTAATGCCGCCTGTGTGTGAGTGTGAGTGTGTGTGTGAGTGTGTGTGTGTCTGTGTGTGTGTGTGTGTGTGTGTGTGTGTGTGTGTGTGTGTGTGTGTGTGTGTGTGTGTGTGAGTGAAAGTGTGCGTGTGGCTGTGAGAGTGAGAGTTGCACTTTGTTACGCTTCTCCATCTCCACATGTGCTAATGCATATACTTGAGTGTGTTTTCCTGTTTGTGTGTTGATGAGTTGTTTTTTTCGCTAAAACACAAGGATTTGTTGTTTACATGAGCATATGTGCATAGGTGAGTGTGTGTTTGATTTGTTTATCTGCGCCACAACGAGAGAGAGAAGAGAAGATGAGGGCTGACAAGCCATTGTTTGACAGACTGATAGTTTGGCTGGAGCGCTCTACTGTACTCCCCTCTCCTCTCCATTGTTATGTGACTTGTCATTAAGCCCTTGTTGCCCAGTCAAAATGGGCCGGAGTGCTTGTTAGCCACAGCACTGTCATTTGTTGAGAGGAGTAGGTGAGCCTAGCACAAACACACACACGCACACACATATGCGCGCACATAGAGAGATACAAGAGGGCAGATGCACAAAGTGGGTACTGCAGATGTGAAAAATTATTTTTTTGCTCAGTATCTATGGTGCTCGATGTATTATTAACATTCTCATATAATACTGTTAAAAAAGACACGAGCTATGCTGATGAAATTAGGAGCCCTGCATTGTTGAAAGAGATGAGCTACATTATTTGAAAATAACTTTTCTCCGGAAATAATGTGGTTATCACATCAGAGGTAAAAAGTGTTAGAAGGCAAATACACTGTCAGTGTGTTTGGTTCATGGGACGTCTTGGTCTTGTAAAGTTATGAAATACTTTTATCTTTTCTTCATAAAAGTTACAGGCTGGCAGATCTATCTATATCTATATATCTATATATCTATATATCTATCTCTATACATCTCTCTCTCGCTCTTTCTCTCTCTCTCTAGATCTATATCTATATATATATATATATGGACAATATTGAGAAAATTGAGAACATTTTCTCAATATTGAAAAAAAAGGGCAAGAAAGAAAGAGGGCAACAAAAGGCCACAAGTCAGATTTAAACCCGGGGCCACTGCGGTGAGAACGCATCCTCTGTATATGGGCCAATCTGCACACAAGACACTACTGCGAGGACAAAAGCCTCACATGGGGCCGCGGCTGCAAGGACATACCTGATTGCCCACTGTTTTAGTTTAACCAGTAGTCCTTAACCTTATCCTAAAATTGTATCCACAAAACCATTCTTTAATGTCATTTATAAACCTGGATTATGTATTTGCGAGATTTCACTTGTCTCTGCAGATTCGTACAGAGAAAGATGTTATGTGTCACCCGCAAGAGGTGGTTGCAGAGATGCGTGTCTGGTCAATTCTTTCATCCAACTTGGCTTATCCAAATCCTGTCAGAATATGGTTTTGAAACAGAATAGAAAAAAAATCACATACATTTATACTCTAAATTGTCTGAATGAACCCTGCACGTGTTATGTTCATGTAGCCGACAGAAGCATGTCCCATGTTTAACACAGCCAACACAAACATCAGCTTGATCTTCACCCAACAGCCTTTAACTGTTGATGGACTGAGGTGCAACTTCAAAAACCTCAGGAAACCTCATACGATGATATTCACCTGCAGTGTCGCACTAGACAGATGCACATAGTCAGAGATAATTGTCTAACCAGACAGACAGACAGACAGGCCCGTATCCCTTTCTGCTCCATTTCCTGTGTCAGGAGGAGACGAGAACAAACAGCTGACATCACTTCCTGCTGAGGACAATCACACAGGAACAGGCCGGGAGCTTCCAGAAGTGCTGTCATGGCCATAACAACCCTGAGCACAGCCAAGAACACACCCACACCCACACATACAGTATATACACACACACACAAACACACAAGGGCACTATTGTTAGCTCCGAACTGTCAATAAGCTTGGTTTATTGACATAATTTTGAAGCATTGTATATATCTGTCTGTCTGTGTGTCTTGTTCCCGATCTCACTTCCTTTTCTATCCAGCTCCTATTTAGTCAGTTTCAATATTGTGTGTTTCTTTCAGCTACATGTTGGAATTTTCTGCAAATATCTCTCTCCCTCTTCAGAAAATATGTGGTGTCAGTTTATACACAGCTTACTTTTCATTATCAAAAGCACATCGATCTAAAACTGGTGGAAAACACTTTGTCATCTGAAGTATTTAGTAAAACAACCCTGACTGTAGTGTGCGTGAGTGGCCTTGGGGGTGTAAGATGTATACTAATTGCTGCGAACAAAGCTTGAATCTGACTGTCATCCTGTCTTCTGGATTCTCTGCTATCAAATAAAAAACTTCAAAAGCCCAGAAAGAAAGGAAAAACACCCACATGAACGCAGTGTTGCCTAATCTGTATCGTTTTCAAGGCATTTCTACTGTACCACCTTAAAACTTGACTGTTTGATGACAGAAAAGTAAATAATAAAGATGAATAACAATGTTTTATTTACATACCTGCACAGTTTGAATCATCTCAACCCTTCACAAAAGGTCGCGGGTCACTAATGGCAATAAAACATAAAATAAAACCATGAAAATGTATGGATGATAGAAAAACTATATTGTCCCACTACACCCATCTTTGTAAATGTAGTACACTTGATTATACACTTAAAAACATAAAGCTCAGACCCTGTGGAGGTCTGGTAACGGAGCCACTGTGCGGCCCCTCTCCCCTGCAGTACCTCTTGTGGCCTGAAGGTGGGAGCAGTGGCTGTAGTTTGACAGCTCTGTTGCAGCAGAGGAAGACCTACAGCACACACAGAGCTGTGCAGCTCCTAAACTACTGTCTACTCTTCTTGTTTGAGTACAAACAAAACATACAATAGGAGGGAATTACAAAGCGTAACACTCTTGTTTTCAAATAGTCGTGTCAATAATTGTCCGCATTTATCATTTAACTCTGTTTTTACTCTTCTGTGGTTGATATGGCGTTTAATGGATTTAATGGAAAGTAGTTTCTTTTGTTTTGTTGAGCTAACCTGTCCTTTATCTTCGGGGGTCTATTGTGTTTTCTATTCTAGTCTATTCGTTTCTGTTTTCCAGGAATGACGTATAGATAAAAAAAAGGGACATTGAACAGTTGATTACACATTGCCACTCTCTATGTATTTACCTTGACGTGCGCTCTTATGTGTGCTCTTAATTGATTGACCCGTTATGGATCGCCTTGTGGTCGGCACCAGTCAATACTGCCAGGTCTTAGTTTTCCTGAGTGAGGGGTGGGGGGGAGAAGGAGAATGGGGGTGAAAGAAAGAAAGAAAGAGAAGGAGATGGAGAGAGGGGGAAGATATTGATCAGGTGCCGTGCACATCGAATTCCACGTTTACCTGACCTTCCAAACTGCTGGCATCATCACCGCAGTACACCGCGGATGTTCATGCCTCTCGCGCTTTCTTCCTGCCTTCCTCACTTCACTGTCCTTTTGTCTCAGCCCCGTGTGGTTTTGTGCGTGTGTACATGAGCGTGCGTGTCTCTCTGTCTGTGTGTGTGTATGCATGCTTGAGCCGCAGATAAAGCCTAAATTGAGCTGTTTTGATTGTTCACTGAGAGTGCCCGCAGCACAAGGCCCCTCGGCTGAGGAGCGCACACACAGACACACAGACACACAGTCACACACAGACACACACACACACACACACACACACACACACACACACACACACACACACTTCCTCACACCCAGCAGCCTTCCCTTCCAGTCACTCTGCACTCCCTCTCCCGAGCTTTTTTATTAAGTGGTGTTGGCAACGGCAGTGAAAATTCTTTTAATTACTAGTCAGAATAACTTTCTGTCTTTGGGATGAAGCGGGCTACTTGTTAACACCAAAAAAAGCCTCCTGCATGTCTTCATTTCTCACAGCCACTAATCTGGCTTTACACCTCTTGTTTTTTGGGGGCCTTAGATTAGCTTTAGGCCTAACTATAGGGAGGTTGTTTTGTGGAAGGTGACTTGGAAAATAAATTAGGTGAAGATAAGATGTACTAGGGCTGTCCTCGAAGAAATTTGTAGTTGGGTGGTCTTTTGAGAGTTTCTGTGGCTAATTAACAGATGATTCAAAAGAAATATGGGTAAAAATGTCTTTATAGTAATATTAAACATCTCTAGCTGGATGGATTTGGAAGGATCTCATGTATGACAGTACGTATGTTAATTTTAAAAACCAGTTATGAAATGTATTGTGCTTACAGAGATGTGAATTTCCAGAAATAATAAAATAATTAACCTATTTGACCCTAAAATACACTAGTTGATTTAACTAGTGGCCCAAATTGTTTCCTTGTACATTGATTTATTCATATGTATGATATTCTCTGTTCGCTGTATAAAGTCATTTACAGGACCCCAGACTAATTTTACACACTGGTTGCACTTGTGCGCCCAACTTCATCATTTAGGTGCACCAGCACATAATTTAGGTGCACCAAATAATACATACACATTATGTAAATAACATTAACCCTGCTCACACAGATTTACTATCAAAAGTCAGTATATGAATATGAAACACTGGCATTTGTTAATATCCATAACATCAACACATTTATGATGCTTGATGCAAGAAGGCCAAAAAAAAAAAAAAATTGGTAAAAATCATTTGGTCATATTTTACTCCAGTACAGGTCTAGTGACCTCATGCTGGCTTTATCGCTAAATATTTTGATTGGTCCTGAGTGTGCAGAGCTCTCTTGGCTTTATCGTTTTTTAAATATAATGAAATGTCATCCACATGCTCAGCAGAGGTCTCCTATGGGAATCCCTTCACTCATATACCAGATGTGGGAGAGATGCATTGGCATGTGCGGTTTCATGGGGATTTAAGAGGGGAATACATATTTGTTGATTTGAAAAGGGAATGAACCTGAACCAGAGTCCAATGATACCATACAATTATGCAAATGCACTCTTAAAAAACAAACTGCAGATGATTTGGCAGAAAACGCTTTAGGAGAGTGAGAGGTGTGTGCGTGTGTGTGTGTGTTTGTTTGTTTGTGTGTGTGTACACATGGATGTTGGCATGCATAAAACAAATGCACTGGACATTGTTCTGTGGCTGTACAAACACACACACACACACACACACACACACACACACACACAGACACACACACTCCAGGGATGATGTCTGGCTAGGTGGATAAAGTAGTGCTATTGTAATTCGATAGATGGCTTTCCCTAAGATAATCTGCCTTAAACAGATGATCATTTTGGGAGTAGATTTGATTGATGTGGGACAGACGGAGAAAGAACAAGAGGGAGCGAGAGAGAATGTCCGTATTTTTAAGTTTGTGTGTGTGTGTGTGTGTGTGTGTGTGTGTTTGTGATGGAGAGAAAAAAGAGAGAGACATGAATTTAAAGGGTATGTATGGTGAGGAACATTATTCTCTGCCAGCTGGACTCTGAATGATGCTCGGACTGGGACTTCTGTCTCTCCCTCTGACGCTCTGGCTCTCCTTATGTTGTCATTGACCAATCACACTTGCATTTCTTTACCCTGTTTGTTTTTTTTTTTTTTTTTTTTTTTTAACATGTGATGATGTGGATGTTTGGCTCACATGATTTCATGAAACTTTACACATGATGTTGTAGCATTTATACACTTTACTTCTTGTTTGGTGATCTTTAAGATATATATTTTTGGTTCAGCGTATTCAAGAACAACCATTTTCCCACGCTTCTGGATAGTCGAGCCGCAACAATTAGTCGATAAAGCAATGAGCCGATTGAAAGAAAATTAATTGCCAGCTATTTTGGAAATGGATTAATCTATTTCAAATCATTGTTAAGCAAGGGTTTTTGGACTGTGGCCTGGACAATAGAAGCAATCTGAAGACATCACTTTGGGCTCTGGGATAATGCAATGAGCATTTTTGACATTTTATAGACTAAATGTTTTCATTGATGAATCTGAAAAATAATTGTCAGGTTTAAAGATTCTGAAATGACATCATATAGTCAGAGTTTGGATGGGGTTCATCATGTGTTGAACTCTCAGAATGCAGCCCAGGAGTTCTTTAATATCGTATTGCTGTAGAAACCAAACCTACTAATAGACAGTTTAAGTGTTATTTGGGACTGGCGGGTTTATAAAGGGTCAGTTCCACTAAATTACAAAAAAAAGAAAAATGAAAGAATTCTTGCTGCATGTCTAGGTCAAGGGTTTTCTTAACACTGGGCTGTGGACCAATACCAGGTCTTATGTTCTGTTGTCCCGGGCTGCGAAAACTCAGTAGGAACTGAGGTGGCTGATGTTCCCAACATTTATATACAGAATAATGCTTTTTATTTATTTCCCTGAAAATGGCAACCTTTTTTTATTACATATCATGAGGCAAATGATTTTCATTTAACATTAAAAAGCCCCAAGTTTGTGCTGCATTTTGCAGCGGACCTGAGCCAAAGGAAAAATGATTGCTTTTGTCTGGTCCGTGTTGTGAAAATGTTGGTGTTCTAGATTAAACCAGAGGTAAGTTAGATGAAGAGCTGTTTTCTGATGTGGAAGAATTGGACCTCTTAGGATATTTTTACCTCTACTCACCTTTTGCAAACCTCTATTCATAATATCCGCAATTTTTTTGATTTATCTTGAAAGAGATGCTGACTGTGGTCTACCAACTTCTCCTCTTTCTGTCTCTCTCCTCATCAGCCCGTCTGGGGGGGCAAGCCCTATCCATCCACCCATCATCCCTCTCTTATCCATTCTTTTTTTTTTCCAAGTGGCCTTTCATTTGCTGGAAAAAGGGAGATGTTGTGAGTGGAAAAAAACTCCTTCCCTCCTTCCGCTCACTTCCATGTGCAACGTGTTTTGGGCTTTCCTCCCCCGGTTTCGCTCTCTCTCCCTCTCCCTGTCCGTCTCGCTGTCCCTCTCTCCCAACATAATCCTCCGCTCAGGCCCCTAGGTTGCCTTAGAAACATCAATAACATTCCTGCTTGACAACATCTTAGTGCATTAAAGTGGTCGTTGGGAGACTCGGCCTTACATAGGCGCACACACATAGACACACTAGCTGACTGAAAGCCATCACTAGGATTCCCACAAAAATAGCAAAGACTCTGCCACTGCTGAGTAACAGACAGAGGAGGAAACAATCAGTGACATTTATAGATATTCAAACAAAGGTTATGATAACTTTCATTTTTAGGTAGTGAGGTAGTTACTGTATAGCTTCTCAGATGTAGTTTTGATTGTGTTAATCTGTTGGTCAGCAAGGTGTTGTGCTGATGATCAGCAGTTAGCCCCCCCTCCCGCAGCTCTCTGTGACCCTGACCTCTGACCTGCCTGTGTGGAGGAGAAGGTCTTCAGGCTGCAATTAATGATTATTTTCATTATTGATTCAACTGAAGATTATTGTCTGAATCAGTTGATTGGTCTTTATAATGTCACTTTAGTTTACTTTGCTGTAAAACAGAGAAAACAGTAAAAACAGAGCAAATCTTTACATTGTAGAAGCTGGAATCAGAGAAAATATTTAGGAGGTGTTAAACTGGGTGTGTCTGTTTGTTTGCAGCTTGATCTGTCAGGAGGATTACACAAGAATTGCTGACAGGTTTTCCACAAAACCTAGATGGATCTGTCTCAACCCAGAATAGACCATATTCACTTTTGGTGCGGATCTGGATATAAGGACTGATCCATGAATATTTCTTCTCTTTCTTTAACATTGAAGATACGGCATATTTTAGCATTTTAATTTTTTTTATTTTCTATTGTTTTTTTATGCCTACACCTAAGCAGAGCACAAGCACAGCAAAAATAGAGAATTCAATCTAAAGAAAGGTAATTGTGAAAACTTGAAGAAACCTTGAGTTTGAACTTATATGTGCTCAGCTGACGTTTATTCTGGTGATTGAGTTGATCTTGATGGGAAAAATCAGGCGTGTCGAGGCAGCCTGTATCTATGAATGAGTTAAAAGGGACTGTTGGGCATTGGCAGAGGTATGCGCTCTACTGAGTGCCAGTCTTGTAAATCAGGTGTTTAAAAATGGCTTTCTTCAAGACAGCAGTATGGAGCTGGGCTGCTTTTTTTCCTTTCCTTGTTGCACTCTGAAAAGGATGTGAGAGAGTGTGTGAGAGTGACAGCATCCGCTAGAGTCCACTCTCGGCTTAGAGTAACATCACTTTCTGTCTCTCTCTCTCTCTCTCTGTCACTTTTTCTCTGTCCGTCTCTCGTCCTCCCGCCCTCTCTCTCTCTCTCTCTCTCCCTCCCTCTCTTGCTCAGTCCATCTCAATTAATACTCTCGCACCTCCCTTCGAGGGCCTATTATACATTAGCCCTCTAAATCGAATCTCATGGAAATTGCCAGGGAGCCTAACGCTGCCAGTTTGACTGACACACTGCTGGTTTTGTATTCAGCGTGAGGAACGGCCGAGCACCTACATGCGCAAAAAGATTACATACACAGATGCACGAACACACACTTGAGCGGTCAGCCGCATGCCTCACTAAGTTACTGAACATGAAAGAGAGCAGTTTTGGATACAAACACACATTCGCATACGCAGAGCGTGAACTGAGCAGCAGGTAAAGCTTTTGAATACACACAGGTAATTTAATGTCAAACGTTACAAGGGCAAAGAGAGCATGTTTGTGTGTGTGTGTGTGTGTGTGTGTGTGTGTGTGTGTGTGTGTGTGTGTGTGCATGTGTGTGTGTGTGTGTGTGTGGTGATAACGATGCTCTCTCTCTCGCTGACAGCGGCCGCAGATTGTTCTGCGGACAGACCTGTCATCATCCCAGTCAAATTATTCTGATTGGCCGCTGATTTCCTGATGGCATCCCTCTGTGTGTGTGTCTGGGGGTGTGTGTGTGTGTGTGTTACATGTGTTTTGATTGAGAGCCTGTGTGCTTGCATTCTTGCATATGGGATTTGTGTGTGTGCGTGTGTGTGTTGTGTGATTTCTTGATGGGAGCCCCGTTTCATCATCTGCTGCCATTCCCACCTGTCTCCACTGTGACTGTGCTGTGTCTAATCACTTGATGTGATTTGTGTTGGTAAAACAACGCACCTTTCCTCTGATGAGGGCCTCCCCCCTGGTGTGTGTGTGTGTGTGCGTGTGTGTGCGTGTGTGTGAGTAGGTGTTGGTGTTTGATTCAGGCACCCTTCGGGGCTTCCAAATCAACATTGTCAAGATCCCGCTGTCCTATTATACAGAGACGAGCCTTTTTTGTCTGACACACACACACACACACACACACACACACACACACACACACACACACGCACACACACACACACACACACACACTCTCCAGGCCAGATACATACTGAATTTGTAGCAGATCCTTGTAAAACACTGTATTGTCGCCTTGTGAAGCAATCAGGACAGATTTTTTTATACTTTCCCAGTTTGACTTTACTGTAATATGTTAGTGATTTTTTCTCCCTCTTTGTCAAACACACACACACACACACACACACACCCATGTGCATACCTTGTGAGTGCTCTAGTCAGACAACCACATAATGAGCTAAAGAGGTACACGAAACAGATGGTTTTCCAGCTAGCCGCCTCACTAATGCTAACAGGACATGTCACACAGGGAGTGAGGAGAAGGGAAGAGGGACAAGAGAGATTCAGAGGTAAAGTAGAGTCAGGAGAGAGACAGTTATTTGGGGACAGAAGGTGACAGGGACAGAAACACAGCCAGCATGGAAAATTTACGTTAGTAAGTTTATTGAAAAAAGAGGTGACAGAGTTGTCACAGGGCGAGAGCCGTCTCAGGGAGTACGTCATGAAAAAGGAGAACAAGTTTAAAACACAGACGCTGCTGTAAAGGTGGGTCACATTGGTGCCAGTTAGAAAATGAGTCTGAAATAAACGGCCCATCATATATCTTGCAAGTAAGTCTCAACTTGTGACAGTTAAAAGGGCCGGGTGTCAAACCTCAGAAAAATGTGTGTAGCATCGAGCATCAAAAAGCAGTTGATGTTGAAAGTTGGAATGGAATTCTTAGGCTGTTATACTGATTTTATTTAATCAGATACAATAGAGTCTAATAGTGTGAGACCGCCAGTCTTGATACCTCTGTTTTGCATTTCAATCCTTCAAAATATCTCATCCCTGTATTTGGTTTGTCCCCTCCTGAGGTGGAGTTTAGAAACCTCTACCGCTACCCGCCGAGATCCTTTCAGCCAAGCTGTTTTAAAGTCACTCATCCCTCCATTATACCATTAAGATCTAAGAATTAAGAGTTTGATCGATCCTGACCTTTATGAAGGACTAAGAATGAAAATAAAACACACAAATGCAGAGAAAAAACACCCAAAAAATAGAGGGACAGGAAACGAAACAACTGTATCTTTCCACTTTCTTTCCACTGTCACCTCGTCTCCCACCCCTCCAGCCACACCTCACCCAGGAGACTGTGTGTTGCCAATCTGTGCCAGGCTCTGAAACATTAGCGCCATGCAATATTCAACAGGACTAAGTCAGGCTTTTAGCATCAGGCGGGTGTAGGCTCTATATGTTTAGAGGCAAGCCTGCAGCAAGAACAATCTGATCATCTAACAAGCAAGAGCTTTCACCGCTCGGGATTGTGCAGATGTGAGTCTTTTGCTTCTGTGTGTGTTTCCACCCTTAAAGTGTATGTGCGCTGTCATGAAAGATGCTCCGTCCTTTTCAACTAATCCGAGAGGGCTAAAAAGTGAGAGAAATTATGTGTGCGATTATGTGTGAGTGTGTGAGCGCGACGGCCGTGTCTCTATGAGTCACAGACATTTTGTGTGT